>UWNZ010513068.1:0-10036 GCA_900474215.1 Andricus inflator
TTCGGAATTCATCTCATTTAGTTAAAAATTCTATTATTAGGTTGAAAATTCAATTATTCTTTTGAAAATGCAGCTGTGTTGTTAAAATTTCATTTTGTTTTATCAAAAATACGACAACTTTGTTAAAAATTCATTTTTTTGGTTGAAGGTTCATCTCTTTGGTTGAAAAGTTAACAATTTTGATGAAAATACGTTTCATGTTAAGTTGAAAATAAATTTTTCTAACAGACAATTCAACTATTTCATTTTTGGTTAAAAATTTTATTTAGTGATTAAAAAATTATCTTTCTTGATAGAAATTCAATCTCCTTGGTTGAAAATTTATCGTTTTGGGTTAAAAATGCAATTGTTTGGTTGGAATATCAACTGTCACATGTTTCGCTGAGAACTCATCTTTTTGGTTGAAAAGTCGATTATTTGACTTGCGATTGAATTACTTTGCAAAAAATTGATTTTTTTATTAAAGATTCATAATCATAATTAAAAATTCAAATATTTTCTTTTAAATGAACTTTTATGTCAAAAATTTTACTTTTTTGTAGAAATTTTATCTTTTTAGCTTAAAAATTCAACAATTTGGTTGAAGATTAAACTGTTTGGTTTAAAAATCATATTTTTGGGTAGAAAATGTCATTATTTTGTAAATAATTCATCTTTTTGTCTGTAAGATTAAATAATTTTGTTGAAAATTTATGTACTTTGTCCAAAATTTGTCTTTTTTGGTAAAACATTAATCTTCTTGGTCAATAACTCATTTTTTTTTTAAATTGAACAACTTTGTTAAGAATTCATTTTTTTGTTAAATTTTCTTTCATCTAGAAATTTAACTATTCTATGTTTTGTTAAAACTTTATCCTGTATACTGCATAAGTTAAAAATTCAACTATTTAATAGAAACTGCATATATCTTGTTGAAAAGTTGTCTTCTTGGGTAGAAAATTATCTTTGTTTGTTGAAAATTCACCTTTTGGTCGAAAAGTCAACTATTTGGTAGAAAATTCATGTACAGTGAACTCTTGATTATTTCAAGATACACTTATTTCAAGTCCCCCGTGCCGGGATATTTCAAATTGCGGTGTTCCGTCACCTCCCACCATGGTCCCTGTACGGTCTCACCCACGTCAGTGGCTAACCAATTAAAAGTAGAGCCGAAGAGCGGGAAGCCCTCGTTGGTTTGAATTGGGTACTCTAACCTCAAATTTCGGATAGTTGATTGTATTTCGGGAAACTGAAAGGTATTTAACTAATAAAAGGGTGAAACAGAATCGCGCAAATGCATTCTACACATAAAAAATATTACTATTCAGACTTTCATAGTTTACTTTTACGTTTGGAATCTTTTCTGCAAAAAGGTGTATGCAATCCCATGTCAAGATGCACCAACTATGCTGACTTTCCTGACGTTTGCTCCTATCCCAGCATGATCGAGGCGTTATGCTACAATACTCAATGCACAAATTCAAGGGCACGGTAGAGGTGAGCGCCCCTCCGGCCTTGAAATACCTAAATGTTTACGTTTCACTACCCTTGAAATGGGCAAGCGTTCACTGTATTTGATTGAAATATCATCCTTTTTGGGTAGGAAATTATTCTTGTTTGTTGAAATTTCAATTTTTTGGTTGAGGATTCAACTATCTTATTAAGAATTCATCTTTCTTGATTGAAAATGACCTTTTTTGATAAAAATTAATCTTTTTCGACCTAAAATTACAGTGCTTTCTAAAACATTTGGCTCTTAGCTTAGAAATTTAACTCTTTTGACTGAAAATTCGTCTTTTATGGGAAAAAAATCATCTTTCTTGAATGAAAATGAACTTATTTGATGAAAATTCAACTGTCTTCTAAGAAATTTGTCTTTTTGTCTCGAAAATCCAAATATTTGATTGAATTTGGTATCTCTTGTTTAAAGATTCCCCCACTTGATTGAAAATGAATGTTTGTATGCGCAAGATTCAACTATTTGTTTAGAAAGTCAAATATTTTGTTAAAATAAAAGAAGATGTTTTGAGCTTCAATCGTGTGGAAAACTACTAATCTTGCCGACGTTTCGTGAACATTGCAGTTCACTTCTTCAGGGCTAACCTGAAACTGAGGTATCAGGTTATATTGTTCTTATATATGCTCTCTACGATGCCTTTAATTGGACAGATCGCCCTACCGTGGGGACTGGTCGAACCTGATTGGCCCATTAAGTCTTTTTTTTTTTAACCCGGAAGGACAGGAAGCCAAATCGGATTGGTATTACATCCATTGTCCCTATTGATGTTATTAGGGTGTTTTAAGATTTCGATTGCTTCTCTATGTTTCCTTGGAAAAATATTGTATGTTATTGCGATGACGGTTCTTTTGTCAAATAAACTGCTATGTCCTGTTTCGATATGAGAGGTGCCTTTTTATCTTTAGGGTTGTTTAGAAGTTGTCCTATTTTCTCAGGTGGTTTAAATATAGCTTGGATGTTGTGTTTGCTGAGAATTCTTCCTATTTGTTCTGTGACTTGATTGGCCAATCAGGTTCGACTAGTCCCCACGGTGGGGTGCTCTGGCCAATCACAGGCATCGTAGAGAGCATATACAAGAACAACATAACCTGATACCTCAGTTTCAGGTTAGCACTGAAGAAGTGAACTGCAATGTTCACCAAACATCGTCAAGATTAGTAGTTTTCCACACGATTGAAACCATCTTCTTTTATCATAATGAATCATCGTGATAGCATCAAATCCATTATTTTGTTAAAGATCTAATTATTTTTGAAAAATTTACCTATTTTGTTAAATTCATAATTTTTGGTCGAAAATTCGACTGTGCTGTTAAAAATTTCTCCTTTCTGATTGAAAATTCATTTTTATGGCAGAAAAGTCATGCTTCTTGTTTAAAAGTTTGCCTTTCTTGGTCGAGAAGTGCCTTTTTTATTAACAATTTAGCAGTATTTGAAAAAATTCTTCTTTTTGGCTTGGAAATTTCACTATTTGGTTGAATCTTTAACTAATTTTTGGAACATTCTTCTCTTCTAATGGAAAATTCATATATTTGGTTGAGACTGCAACTGTCTAGGCGAAAATTAATTCTTCTTTACAATCCGTCTTTTCGTATTGAAAATTCTTCTCTTTAAGTAAAAATTCTTTTCCGGTTTTAAATTCAACTATTTTGGTGGAAATGACATATATTTTGGCTTGAAATCTTAGGAGTTTAAAGCGTTTCGTATAGGTCCGACGACTCAGTGTCGCCACTAAGGCAAAACGAAAAATGGATTACGCCATATTTTTTTGTTTTTTTTTTTGCAAATTTTATGCTAAAAGAAATTTTTTTGCTCTTTAAACTTCTGAGAAAAGGGTAGCGGCGCTAGCACGACGTCGGCTTAGCACCGCCATCTATGATAACTCACTAAAAATTATTATAATGAGATGAGCGATTAGAAGAGATTTTTTTCTTTTGTTTGCTCTCCGATGAAATATAATATATGCCCAAAGAACTACCCCTAAGTCATACATACCTACCCCTCGTGATAAAAAATGCTCTAAAAGTGTAAAAACAACCTTAAACAAAATAAGGATGTTTCAGATCTTTAAATTAATTTCTTAGCACTTGAAAATTTACCCCTCTTAGAATTTTCCCCGCAAACTACCCTTCCACGTAAATTTTTGTAGCAGAACTTACATATACTTTTTTTCTCTGCGATTGACAATATTACATGTCACAAAAAGTTCTAGGTTATTCTTCTACTCGAATTATAGATTCCCGATTTTTTGCTCCTTGAAATTGGAGTACTGGATTTCTTTGCTACTCGAATTTGAAGTTCGAAATTGCTCTGCCACACGAATAATAGATTGCTGATTTTTTTGCTCCTCGAAAATAAGGTACCGAATTTTTTCGCTGCTCACATTTCAAGTTCTAGATTATTCTTCTACTTGAATAATAGATTGATGATTTTTTTGGTCCTCGAAAATAAAGCATCTGATCTTTTGCTACTCGAGTATTAGATTCCCGATTTTTCGATGCTCAAAATTGAAATACTGTATTTTTTTGCAACTCGGATTCAAAGGTGTAAATTTTTCTGCTGCAATAATTATAGATTGTTGGTTTTTTGCTCCTCGGAAACAAAGTATCGGATTTTTTTTCCACTCGAGTATTAGGTTCCCAAATTTTTTGCTGCTTAAAATTTAAATAATAGATTTTTTTGTTACTCCAATTCGAAGTTATAGATTATCCTGCTACACGAATAATAGTTAATAGTTTTTTTACGCCTCGAAACTAAAGTATCGGATTTTTTTGCTACTCGAAATTAAAGTACTGAATTTTTTTGCTGCGTGGAATTGGAGTATAGGATTTTGTTGCTACTCCAATTAGAAGTTGTAGGTTATTTTGCTACACGAATAATAGATTACAGTTTTTTTGCTCCTTGAAAATAAAGCAACGGATTTTTTTGATGCTCGAAACTAAAGAACAGGATTTTTTTGTTACTTGAAATCGAAGTTCTAGATTATAGTGCAACTGGAATAGAAGATGCCTAATATTTTTTATCATCAAAATTGTAGGAATGACTTTTTTGCTACTCTAAAATAAGGTACCGGATTTTCTTACCGCTCGCGTTTCAAGTTCTAGATTATTCTTCTACACGAATAATGAATTGCTGATTTTTTTCCTCGTCGAAAATAAAGTATCGGATTTTCACGCTGCTCAAATAACAGATTACCGATTTTTGTCTGCTCCAAAATGAAATACTGCATTTTTTGCTACTTGAATTCGAAGTTCTAGATTATTCTGCTACTCGAATTATAGATGCCCGATTTTTTGCTCCTTGAAATTGAAGTACTGAAATCTACTAATCGGGTAGCAAAATAATCTAGAACTTCGAATCCGACTATCAAAAACATCCCGTGTTTTAATTTCGCGGAGAAAAAAAATCAGGAATCTATTATTCGTGAAGCAGAACAATCCAGAGCTTTGAATTCGAGTAGAAATAAAATCCAGTTCTTCGATTTTCAGGAGCCAAAGAATAGAGAATCTATTGTTCGTATGGCAGAATAATCTATAAATTCAAATTCGAGTAAGAATAAAATCCAGTACTTCAATTCCGAGGAGCACAAAAATCTGGATTCTATTAATCGGATAGCAAAATTTTCTAGAACTTGGAAATCAAATACCAGAAAAACCCGGTACTCTAATTCTGAAGAGCAAAAAAATCGGGAATGTATTGTTCGGGCAGCAGAATAATCTATAACTTCAAATTCGAGTAGCAAAAAAGTCCAGTGCTCTAATTTAGAGTAGTAAAAAACCCGATACTTTATTTTCGATGAGCAAAAAAAGCTGAAATCTATTATTCGTGTAGCAGAATAATCTAGAGCTTCTAATTAAAGTATTAACAAAATCCAGCACTTTAATTTCTAGGAGCAAAAAAATCGTGAATCTATCATAAAAGTATCAAAATAATCTAGAACTCGGAATTTGAGTTGCAAAAAAATCCGATCCTTCAATTTCGAGGAGAAAAAAGGTCGGGAATGTATTATTCGAGTAGCAGAATAATCTTGAACTTCGAATTCCAGCAGCAAAAAATATAGTTTTTCAATTTTGATCAGCAAAAAATCGGAAATCTATTATTGGAGCAGCATGTCCAACCAATACTTTATTTTTAGGAGCAAAAAAATCAGCAATCTATTGCTCGTGCAGAAGAATAATCTAGAACTTGAAATACGGGCAGCAAAAAATCCGGTACTTTATTTTAGAGGAGCAAAAATATTGGGAATCTATTAATCGGCTAGTAAAATAATCTGGGACTTGGAATTCGACTAGCAAAAAAATCTAGTGCTTTAATTTCATGGATCAAAAAAACCAGAAATCTATTATTCGTGTAGCAGAATAACCCAGAGCTTCAAATTCGAGTCGAAAAAAAATCCAGCACTTCAGTTTCAAGTAGCAAAAGATCGGGAATCTATAATTCGAGAAACAGAATGATCTAGAACTTAGAATTCGAGTAGAAAAAAAACAGGTATTTCAATTTTTAGCAGCAAAAAATCGGGAATATATTAGTAGAGCAGCATCACGAATTGATACTTTATTTTCGAGGAGCAAAAAAATCAGCAATCTATTATTCGTGTAGCAGAATAATCTAGAACTCGAAATGAGAACAACGAAACACCTGGTACTTTATTTTTCTGGAGAAAAAAATTGGGAATCTATTATTCGTGTAGTAGATGTATCTAGAACTTCGAACACGAGTAGGAAACATGCAGTGCTACAATTTTGTGGAGCAAAAAATCAGGCATCTTTTATTCGATTAGCAGAATAATGTAGAACTTCGGATTTGAGCAGGAAGAAAGTCCAGTACTTTAATTTCGAGTAGGAAAAAATCTGATAATTTATTTCCGAGGAGCAAAAAAACTTAAATCTATTATTCGTGTAGCAGAATAATTTAGGACTTTGAATTCGAGTATCGAAAAAATCAAGAGCTTCAATTTCCAGGAGCAAAGAAGTCGAGAATCTATAAATCGCCTAGCAAAATAATCTGGAAGTTCGATTTCGAATAGTAAAAAAAACTCCGGTACTTTAATTTCGTGGGGTAAAAAAATCGGTAATCTATAATTTTTTTTTTTAATTTTTTCATATGAATATATAACATCTCAAGATATTGTATCAAAATTTGAGACTGATCGGAGCCAAGTTCACATGAATGGGGGGGAGGGGAGTAAACAGAATTCGAATAAGCAGAGCAAATCAAAAAGCTGCGAATGAGTGCAAAGAAGGCAGGATTCGACGTAGACGAGATCAAAAAGATGCTCCAGACATTGCAGATGAAAGCTGTTCACTCTACGGGCCTGGCATCGATGATTTTGTGTAAGTATAGAAAAAAAACTAGTTTATTAATGTTTAATTTTGGATTTTGGATGGTAAAAAACTAAGCGCTTTTCTCGCACTTTGCATTTTTAAAGTCGGTGATGGCTGTAACTCAAAATCTACTGCACCGATCATTTTGAAATTTGGTGCAATCTTTCTACACATAAATCATGGGGTAACACTCTCGAGATTTTTTTTGTATAATTATTATTAATTTTACAATAAAAAATTTGCCGATTTTTTTTTAGCAAAAATCGAGTTTTTTGACTTCTAAGTGTTACCAAAAATTAAAAAATCAATAAAAAAAGGAACTCGACAGCGCTACCTTGCGAAACTTATAAACTAATAAAAAAAATTTTAATTGTTTGATTTCAGAAGATCCAGTGATGAATTATAGCCTGCTGCCAATGGCCTATTACTTGATATTTTTCTTTGAAAATTTTATAAAATATTCTCCAAATATTATTTTATGATATTAAAAGTATTTAAATAAACTAGCATTGTCTGTAGCGTGAAGAAAATTCTTGAAAATATGCTTTTCACACCGAATTAACCTTACCCCCCCCCCTAAACTTCTATAGATTGCACAATTATTTTTTAATTTAATTAAATTCAAGTAATGCGTTAATTAATACTTAGGAGTAAATTACAGATGACACAAATTTCCAACAAGAAATTTTCAATTACGCGAGGTTGATATATTTCACCCAGGAGTAGTTTTTTGTGACATGCAATATTGGCCGTCGCAGAGCAGAAAAGAGCAAAAGTCTCCCCTAACAGTATCTTCTGAATATTATTAAATTATATTATGTATTATTATATGTAAGTTCCGCTACATACATTTACGTGGAAGGGTAGTTTTCAGGGTAAATTATTAAAGGGGTAAATTTTCAAGTGTTAAGTAATTAATTTTGAGTTCTGAAACATCTTTACTTTGTTTAAGGTTGTTTTTACACTTTTAAACATTTTTTGTCACGAGGGGTAGGTATTTATGACTTATGGGTCGTTTTTCGGGGCACGTATTATATTTCATTGAAAATCAAAAACGGGTAAAAATCTCCCCTAACAGTATTTTCTGAATATTATTAGTTTTGATGCAGTTATACAATTATATGTAAGTTCCGCTACATGCATTCACGTGGAAGGGTAGTTTTTCGGGCGAAATTATAAAAGGGGTACATTTTCAAGTGTTAAATAATTAATCTAACGTTCTGAAAGATCTTGCTTTGTTTAAGGTTGTCTTTACACTTTTAGATCATTGTTTATCACGAGGGGTAGGCATGTATGACTTAGGGGTAGTTTTTTGGGGCACATATTACAAGGCATCAGAACAAAAAAAGTTGGTTTGGAAACAAGCCGCTAAAATCCCCAGAAATCGCTGAACTCCTTCGCAAAAAACAGTTAAAATTTCTAGAAACCTTTGAAATAATTTTAAATCCTGGGAGATTTAATGAAATCCTTTAACTCATGTGAAATTAATCAAAATACCATAAAGTCCATTAAAACCTTTGGAATCGCTAAAAATCCGTTTAAATTTATTTTGATTTAATTTATTTCTCAAATTTCTTTACAAAAAATCAGAGGAAATTCTTTTGAATCACTTGATATTTTTTAAATACTTTAAAATCTTTTTTAATACAATAAAGCTCTCTAAAAAAACAAACGTTCAAACCATCATCATAGGTGCAAATTCAGCTCTAAACATTCTCCCATAATGTAAATTAATAATGAAAGTGTATAGTTTATCCAGACAGAAGTAAAAATGTAAGATATTTAGTTTGAAAAGAGAAAATAAAATATTATAATTACAGATCAGTTTTTCATATGCAGTTCCGAATTTCACGAATGCAACATTATTGTGTCTACTGAGAGAACATTTCAAATTACGTGCTTTCATAACTTTTTCTATTTTTACTCCGAATAGTTGAATTTTCGACTAATAATAATAAATTTTGAACCAAAAATGAAATAGTTAAATTTGCAACCTAAAAAGTGAATTTTCAAACAGGAAGATTAATTCTCTACTAGGAAGATGAATTTTCAACAAAATACATAAATTTTGAACCAAGCAGTAGAAATTTTCGACTAAAAGAGTTAAATATTCAACCAAAAATGGCATAACTACATTTTCGGTAAAAAACTTTATTTTCAACGAAGTAGATAAATCTTCGATTATAGAAATGAATTTCAACTAAAAAAAATTAATTTTCGATCAAGGATGGAATAGTTGAATTTGCAGTTTAGAAAATTATTTAAAAGAAAAGAATCAAATTTTCAACAAAATTGTTCAATTTTCAGCTAAATAAATGCTTTTTCAACTAAAATGATCAATTTTCAACCAAAAATGGAAATTTTACATTTTCAGTGTCAAAAACTAATTATCAATAAAAAAACGAATTTTCGACCAAAAAGTTCAATTTTCAAGCAAGGGAAAAATAGATGAATTTTTTTAAATATCAATCAAGCAGTTAAATTTGTAAACAAAAAGGATTAGAACATTAAATCAAAGACACTCAAATTCAATAAAAAAAGACGAATTTTCGATAAAATGGATGAATTTTCCATCTGAAATATTTTATTGTCAAGAAAAGAAAAAAAATGTCAACCAAATTGTGGACATTTTCAGATAAGAAGAAGAATTTTCTATAAAAAGTAGAATTTTTAACCCGAAAATGTAGCTCTTATTAGTTTTCAGCATAAGAAATAAAAAAATCTTGAATACTTGTAATTTTAAAGGATCTTGCAGTAGACAAACATGTCAAAATTAAAAAATTTAGAACTAAGCAAGAAAAGCTGACCAGTACCTGAAATATTACCTTTTTTCTTTCTAAACTCCCCTTTTAGGTTCTACTGTCGCCGCAAAAAGGCGACGACCCTGACTTTGAAGGTAGTAGCTCTGCCGGAAAAAATTTCAGAAGTTTTTGGTGAAGATTACACGAATCTGCTGAGCTTTCTGAATAAAATTATGCTTTTCTAAGTTTTGTACAAAAATTTTGTTCAGAGCTGTTAACCAAAATACGAAGACAAATACTGTAGTTAGGCCCGCTGCATAGTAACGTGTACTTACACATGACGCCAGAGCTATGAATGAAATGATAAAATTTTGAAAAAAATCTCGTATGTATTAAAACATTTTTGGAATACTGAACGTTTTTAAAATTTTTACATATTAAAAAATTTCGTTTTTGCAAGCATTTTTGTTAAAG
>UWNZ010517089.1:0-15274 GCA_900474215.1 Andricus inflator
CTCATATTGACCATAAATCGATTAAATAATCTGCGCAGTAACATACACTTAGGATGCACATTCCATTACAAGCTAGAAATGTATTATCAGTATTATCGTCAGAATGAGGTTTTTCCACATCCTCTGGTCGTAGAAGCGATAAGGTTCCCAAGAGAGGCAAATATTCACGTTTTTTCTTAAAATAATTAGTCAAGATTGGTGTTTACCACTTAGTCCTCGTAAAAATTCATTCCCTGCTCTTAAAGAAATTCTAGACTTGCAATAAAAGAAAATTTTGTACAAGCAAAACAAGAGCGCCGGTAGAGCTATATAGATCTGAGAATGACGCAAGAACAGTGATCTCTGTAGAATACGTATATACCTGACGCAATCGGGTTAATCATTCTACGTTGCTAACACTTATATACCTAGAAGTGATTGGGGCATGTTCTTACAATAAAGTTCACGAAGAAACAGCCGCGATTTTAGTTCTATGGCATATTTATAATTACCACTAAAACTTGCGCAAAGCGTGTGGCAAAGTTAACTGTCAGTGTTGCAGTTTAGCTATTACTTTCCATACACTTTAGAGTCTCTTTTGTAATATTCAGAATGTAGTAAGGGCACTCGATAAACGTTCAAAACGAAAGGATAAAAGCCTTGAAAGTTTGCTTCAAAACGCAACAGGTTTGCTAATGACATTTTTAGGTTTAAAATTCTGACTCATTTATTTCACTTCAAGTGTTAACAAAAAATCTATAATCACTTTCTAAGTCCTAATCAATTTCGTAAATTAAAGTAAATAAACAGCATATTAACATTTACAAAATTTTACCCTTGACACGACAGGGCGCCAAAATTTGAATTCTGACACTTTGTACCTTGGCTTATTTTTCAAGTGAAATTCAAGAAAATGTCAGAATCATTATTCGGGTGTATCTTATCTGCGTAATCCGTGACTCGACATATGTTGAATCATATGAGAAGTGTATTCTGCGATTCTTGGAACAGAGCCGGAAAACCGGATGTCCGAGGGGAAGTCTGAGAACATACATATGTAGTCGGGTCAGGCTGGAACGCGACGATTCTAGACTCGAGTATAACGAAAGAGAATATGTAAACGAGATGGAGAAGGTTACTGGCACTTTGAGAAGGCTTCTTACGACACACCATGCAATGTGTTAGCGCTCTATATCCTTGCGTCACTCGATGCCGCGGAAAAAGCGACTGCTAATCGAACAGAAATCCGAAACTTGTTCCAACGTGTTCGCCCGATTGGTCAGTTTTTTCTGCAATATCACCTTTCCGAATCCTCTAAGAGTCGTACATCACACGTACCGGATGTGCCGACTATTTTTGATCCAGAGTCGTTATAATTCGAGATACAGGTTCCTCGAACTGTTGAGTGTGAGGTATTTGATATCATTCGTCACAAATAGTTTCTCGCGTTGTGGGAATCAGAATCACTCGAAAATATCTCTATTGAAAGTCCAAGATAGAATTGTCTACGTGTCGATAGGAAATTTTTAGATTTCAGTAGGTCGTAACATTTAACAAGTTATAGGCCCAGCCAAGATGAAAACCTCGTCTCGAAGCACGTGGCGAGGTTTGCAGCAATCGATCACGATCCTTGCGTGAAATGAGAGCCCTCTTCTTTCTTTCATTTCTCGCTCCTCCTTTAAACGTCCCCTCTTGATGCTCTTGATCCCCTTCCACACTTCTTCACCGCTAGACTGTCTATCGCACGCATAAAAGTGGGCCACGGCCTAATTTGCAGAACTCTTTCAACCTCGCAAGTATAAACGGTACATGCAATAAACCCAGTGAATTCGAAGCGAAGGGCACGTCGGGCTTACTTATGTCATTCACACTTGAATTATCCAATGGCTTCCAAACCGCTTTCAACAACTCAAACCCAGAATCTGACTCCTTAAATTCATTATTGATATCAAAAATATCATTATACCTACGATTATCTTCCTATTTGCTAACAGATTACCACTTGGTTCAACGACTCAGTGAATTTTAATGATCCTGGAGTCACTGACACCAACAGTGAGAGATCCATTCGCAAGTATAATTTTTTTCTATCGAGCACATCGCTTCCACTAGAGATCAAGCATATCGGACTAACGGTTCGGTCCAACGAGATATACGACACTCGTTTGCTTACTCTACGTCCGCGCACGCCACAATGGACATATATATGTGCATACTTTTATTATGTATATGTATATGTAGACTTTTGTTTGTAGAAGCCTCTACAAACCTGTGCAAACGTGTCCAGATGCAGGTGTGACTACACTGTGCGATACGTGCTTCTACATGCACATGAATTATCTATGCGTGCGTAGAGTGTGATATCCCAGCTCACTTCTCGTATCTTGTTCGCGTGGCTCGTCCATTGCGTCATTATCGTTACGAGTCTATAGGGATCACGGATACTACCCTTCGGGACGATTTTCTCCCAAAGCACGAAAACTCAAAAGGATCGATCTGTCTTTAACATAAAACATCGACGCACGTGTTTTTGACACAATTATTGCCATAGGGGAGCACACAATTGATTTTATACCATACTCATTGTTCCCATGTCCAGAAAAAAATTTGGTTGATTATATCGTATCTTTTGGTTGATTCAAGTAAAACTGTTGATTAATCCAAGCAAACATTTTGTTCGATCGAAGAGAATATTTTATTTAAATAAGTGTTTTTGCTAGTCTAAGAAAAGATTTTGGTTGATTTAACAAATACTTGTAGTTCGCCTAACCATAAAGGATGCATCATAATTTACATTGTAAATGGCTTACCATGGAATTGTGTCATCTTCTGTGAATTATTTAGTAGTTTATTTAACTATTCAATACCATAAGACGAAACAATTCCGCGACAAGCCATTTGTAAGTGGCAATCAAGCAATCTTAGGTAATCACACAGGTTCAAGTAATCTTGCGTATTTTTCACATATTAACATAATCCCAATCGATTCTATTTCTGGATTACTTATTTTGATAAGGATCACCAAGATGCAAACGGATTACATTTTTATGCTTTCCACAACAAAAAATGTTGTAGAATCAATCAAATATTTACTAAAATCGACAAGACGACTCAACCAAAAACTTTAATTAAAGCAAATGAATTTGATCAACTGAACAAAAATTTTGTTCATTTAACCAAAATGTTTTCTGAAATCAATCAAATGTAGTCAACAAAATGATTTTGTTGAATGAGGACAATTTTTTCTAGGTGTAGGTACNNACATGCACATGAATTATCTATGCGTACGTAGAATGTGATATCCCAGCTCACTTCTCGTATCTTGTTCGCGTGGCTCGTCCATTGCGTCATTATCGTTACGAGTCTATAGGGATCATGGATACTACCCTTCGGGACGATTTTCTCCCAAAGCACGAAAACTCAAAAGGATCGATCTGTCTTTAACATAAAACATCGACGCACGTGTTTTTGACACAATTATTGCCATAGGGGAGCACACAACTGATTTTATACCATACTCATTGTTCCCATGTCCAGAAAAAAATTTGGTTGATTATATCGTATCTTTTGGTTGATTCAAGTAAAACTGTTGGTTAATCCAAGCAAATATTTTGTTCGATCGAAGAGAATATTTTATTTAAATAAGTGTTTTTGCTAGTCTAAGAAAAGATTTTGGTTGATTCAACAAATACTTGTAGTTCGCCTAACCATAAAGGATGCATCATAATTTACATTGTAAATGGCTTACCATGGAATTGTGTCATCTTCTGTGAATTATTTAGTAGTTTATTTAACTATTCAATACCATAAGACGAAACAATTCCGCGACAAGCCATTTGTAAGTGGCAATCAAGCAATCTTAGGTAATCACACAGGTTCAAGTAATCTTGCTTATTTTTCACATATTAACTTAATCCCAATCGATTCTATTTCTGGATTACTTATTTTGATAAGGATCACCGAGATGCAAACGGATTACATTTTTATGCTTTCCACAACAAAAAATGTTGTGGAATCAATCAAATATTTACTAAAATCGACAAGACGACTCAACCAAAAACTTTAATTGAAGCAAATGAATTTGATCAACTGAACAAAAATTTTGTTCATTTAACCAAAATGTTTTCTGAAATCAATCAAATGTAGTCAACAAAATGATTTTGTTGAAGACAATTTTTTCTAGGTGTAGGTACACAAAAAATATATTCATTGAAAAAAAGCTAAAGAGCACCTTTTGGGAATTTGGTATACAGTTACGGAGTCATAAACACCGTTACATAACGTAATACGCATCTAAGTAGAACAAAACAAAGACGTAATGCATGCATCGCATTCGAGAGTTCCTCTCTTTCGCCTTATCTCTTGGTAGTCACCGTTAACTGTCCTATTACGAATATAAACCAGTATCAGTAACACTTTATCGAACATAATATGCACTTGAAACTTAATAGAGCTGTTGATTTTCAAAAAGATTCTGATACCTAGATACCTAACAAGATAAGTTTCTGTTTAAGCAAGTCCTCTTTTTCCTACATGTAATTTGGGCACGTGTCTTTAGTTTAAGTGGGACATGCTGACATAGAAGAGGACATTTTTTTTTTTTTTTGTAAATCGTAGATTCCTATAATAGCTCTTTCGCACTATCAGTGATCTTTGTAACTGTGACACTATTACGAATTTTGAGATTCATCATCATCTAGAACGGGCACGTGCAGTGTCTTGGATATGCCGCTTGCTTTCCGATTGCGGTCACCGCTCACGTAATAGAAGACTGATACCGTTATCGCACCGATAGAAGGCTTACGGACTGTTCTTCGATTTCGGTTCCCTGTTATGCAATTAGTCCATCCATGATATCTCTTAAAATAAAGGTAGACATATATTCAAGCTTTTATTTACCATATTAAAGCTCCTGCAAAATGGACAATCCACTTCCAATGAGATTAAACAAAGTACATACTTCCCTATCAAACTCGTAAGAAATTAGCTATAAATAGTTTTTATAAAAACAGAGTGTTGAAAAACATTTGTGAGACTCGAAAAAATATAAACACAATATTTGGACTAACATTGAGCAACTGTTTACTCGAAATTTATTAACAAGGCGAGTAGCAAGGTAATTTGCCATAATGCTGTGTGTAGTGTTTGTTATTTCTTTAAAGCTTTGCAATACCGGAAAAAAAGAGCGACGCAAATGCATGTCTTAGCCACAGCCACGTGCATCGAGGCTGCATTACGCACATAGATCGGAGCACGTGTGCGAGGCATAAACATGTACCATTGCCATTGACACTTTACCAGCATCTATGAATAGTTTTAAAATCTCCCCAACCGGACTTCCATGAAATCCATGATTACGATTACCGTATTCTTTGTCACCAGAAATGTCGAAATTCGTACATTATGCGCCTTATCTAAGGAGTGTGATGATTAATATAGGCATTTCTGACAATCTGAATATTTACAAGGGCTGATATGTGAACTACTGGGTTTGTATGCGGTCACGTGTCATTATTAACCGTAGCTATATTCTTTCCTTAATTCGAACTAATTCATTCATGAGGTCATGGTCACAATTAGTTAGAGGAAAGAAACCTACCGCACAAAACGTGATTAATATCGATTATGTATTCTGTACAATATATTCGAAGCTTTGTCACGTGGCCGACAATCGCGACAAGTGTTCTGCATGTGTCATTCGCCATGTACAATTTGTCCTTTTGATATACAATGCACGACGTAACTCAAGCTATCGATCGGTTTCCACAAGTTTATTATAATTCAAATCAACATTTCGAATTAAAAACCAGAATATTCATTTACTAGTCTTAAGTCTAAGACATTTGATGAGAAAAAAAAAATAGCACACTTTCCTTATAAAGCTTAAGCTCTTACGTAAGGTTTCAGTCACGTGTTTTCAAGTTGCGAAAGCATTGCGCAATATTTCGCCTCGTAAAAAAATTCAGAAAAATAAATCCAGGATTTTGCACTTTTCCTCTTTCCTAACAATGTGCAATATTTCTGCACAAATGATCAATAACTTCGCATGAGAAAAATACCGAGAAGTATGACGAGTACTTCGGTAGTCATTTGACTAATTTCACAGCCACACATCTATTTACTAGTCATATTTACACGTAAAAGACAAGATCATATGTTGCACGCTTTTCAGCCAATAAACTCATGGGAATGTTTAACTGCTAAGCAGGAGTGACTCACCAGAAACATAGTGGCTCGCGGTAGTTCTATTCCGAGAAACTTGTCGGTCGGTCACCCTTGGTAGCAACTCCTCTTGTATTGAATATTGTCGAACTGAGGGGTCATTTATCTAATTATCATCACGATCAGTCATGATTTACAATAGTTTCTCAACTCTTCCTTGACGTTTTTTCTTGGTATTACCAATAAGACGTTTTCTCAACAAAGGCGTGCGATGATGACTTGTAGGACACATCCCTCCTTTCCCGCAAACTCTTTCACTTTCCTCACATAATAGCAAATAAATTATCTCTGTAATAAGCGCAAGGCAGTTCAAATATATAAATTCAACGAATGCCAGTAAGCTTTTTAAGACTATTTTCTACTCCGCTGAGCAGATGATTGACTCTTTTTCAAAGGAAGAAAATGTCAGTATTTGCAGAAACTATTGCTTTTGCGGAAATTAATTAATTATTTAAGAATAGATATTTTACGAAATAAACGGATCAAAGTGGCAAACAACCATCTCCACTTCGATTCGTAATTATTTTGGGTAAGAAAGATTCGATTGCGTCTCTCACGAAGGTGAATTACGTGGAAAGATATGTTGGACAAAGTCCACAAGTCGTCACCCGGTATTTTTGGTATAGCGTCAAGAAGTGGGAGATTTTCATAAATTTTAAATAGCAGGAAGACGATCCACGCGAAACAAGTAGATTTCAATATAATAGAATAGATAACGCCTTATTTGTATTTCGGTATAGAATGATGTGTGTCGGCATGACGTGTAGCAATTCATGTCATAAGATTTTCTTTTCATGTGTACTTTATGACACATCTAATAAACCGGGGGTCTATACAAACGAAATATATGAACAAAATATGTGACTATTAGTTGCACAATTACTCATATAATGACGCATTCCCAGTGGAACACGTTCTTTTATTCTATTCAACAAAATATTGTCATGTGGATTTGAAGTAAAAGCCTATCAAGACAAAACAAGGTCTTAAAATTGAAAACACAATTTATAGCCTTAGAGTTGCTTATCTGAAGTATTTTTAGCATTCTAAAGCCATCGATCGCCGCTTTTGTCTAGAAAAAGATCTTCGTCAATGAAAACGTGCCTCTCTAGAGAGATCACCTGTAGTTAGAAGGTCGGCGCCGAGGACAAAGAGGCACGTTGATTTGCATTGGTACTAAGCACGTGAGAGAAACGCGAGATTTACGCACGTCGGCGTATTTATGAGGACGGTCAGGCTTCCGCGGTGGCTGACATTTCTGCCAGACCAGCACGTGGCCCGCTAACAGAAGCGCAAGCGCACGTGAACGATTATATAACCATAACGCTTGTGCCTCGTGTTCTAAATAAATACAACCACCACTATTATTAAGATTTTGCCAATCTAGGATCCCAACTGACATAAACTTAAACAAGTCGCGTCGGGAAATTATCACTCTATAAACCAATATCAATCAGCGTTACAAATCGTGGAAACTTCTTGGCTCAACATTCATCGTTGCGTAACAGTTCAAGTCTACTCTATATCCATTCACCCTCAACTTTGCTCCAGCATATTGTTTAGAACATTGTTTTCATCAAGTTTTCCTCCCGTTTATTTTTATCGCTATTAGCAATGAGATTGTTTAATGTTTACTATTACTATCTACCCAACATTTGAACATTACAAACGTGGCTTATCAACAGAAGGCATCAATCGAATGGTCGGAAAAAGTGCTGAGGCAATTTAACTGCGGTAGTAGAGATAAGATACTTGAACATGACAAATATGAATTTCATAACAAGAAATGTCTTAATGCGTAAGAGTGATGATTAGCCAAGATTCTATTCTAATCATTCATCTGATTTCTTTCTTAGGACGTTGAAGAGTAACGATTGTTGGGAATTGTTGAGTCATCTGTCTTTCCGATCGCGTCAGTCGCACGAGACTCCATGAAACGTGCAATTCTACTTTGCATTCTAAGTACAGGCAATTTTGGCCGCTCACGTTCCTTATTATGTCGCCGCTGATGTTCCACTCTTTACAATTTCTATCTACTTTCGCGTCAAGCTAAATAAGATTTGATTAAATCTTAATTTTTTATCAGAGTATTTCCCGGGGAAAACCGGAGATTAATCTTGATATCGAGTGGGAGCGTTCACAGAACAATCAAGAACATATGGCACATTCCAAATCATTGACGCTGGTTCTCCGGAAAGGAACTTTGATACTTTTATTTATTCTTATCTAATGCCTCAAGGAAAACTGCAGTTTGCAATAACGACCATTAGCTGACAAGGAAATTAAACAGAGGTCGCGCGTCTCCAGGAAATGATCTCGAGTTCCTCGTTCCTGATTTAAAGAACGAGCGTCCTTCTCGTCGGAGGTTGTATAGTTGGACGATCTTGCGATATTCCATATAAGGGCAAGCATCCACTGCAAGCCTGAGAACAGAGTAAATCCTTCCAGCATTCTCGCAATGCTTCAAATTGTCCTTCCCAAGATTGTAAGAACTGTGATTAACGATCAAAGTTAATTAAGGACGGTCACATATCTCAAATCAAATTTACGACTCATTGTCAGCCTCTCTTAACTTCACTCTCTCAATCTTCTCTATCTCTCCATAATTACTCTATAAATATAATTCACAATACTGCTTTCTATAAAAAATATAGTCTTATAAATCTAAACTACCAGCTACCTAGAGATAGTAGATTTAAAAGCACGTTATTATCTTTAAAATACGCAATAGCCTACTTACGTTTTGCCAAGTCACGACGATCGATAATAGTCATCCATCCGCCAGAGTAAACTGTAAACGCTATTGACTAATTGTGATAATTTCCATGTGATGAGTGCTAACCTCGGTGCTGACCTTGTTTTCTTTTGTATTTCAGATGTTCTAAGAAGGCAAATTATGGTGGCAGAGTTTGTCACCCGGCAGAGTGGATCGCCCATCAATGGTGAGACAGCCTGTCTGAATAGCAGCATGCCGACCACGCACTCAATGGCTCACGCTGGTCATGGTGGCCATGGTGGTCACGATGCCCATGGACCTCTTCCCCCAATGACGCACCCCCACCATGGAGGCTCCCCAACCCTCCAGCAGCAGCAGCAACATCAACAACAGTCCCATCACCAACAGCAACAAATGCACCTCCCTCAACACCAACAACAGCAACACCACGATCAACAGGGAACTCATCCTGATAGCTACTCTCCAAATTTCGACATACGGAAAGAGCTCTTTTCGCAGCGCAAGCAACGCGAATTCATCCCCGACAATAAAAAGGACGATAGCTACTGGGACCGACGCAGGCGTAACAATGAAGCTGCGAAGAGGTCCCGGGAGAAGAGGCGCTTTAACGATATGGTTCTTGAACAAAGGGTCATGGAGTTAAGTAAGGAAAACCACATCCTCAAGGCCCAGTTGGATGCGATCCGTGAAAAATTCGGGATCTGCGGCGAGTCTGTGATCAGTACCGAGCACGTGTTGGCGGCCCTACCCACAGAACCTCCAATGCTCAAGCGGAAGCTGTCCACCTCAACCTCTATCCTCTACACCAGGACACCAAGCCCAGTCCACACCTCCGTCATACACCAACCAGTCAGCGGTTCAAGGTCACCAAGGTCACCAGCTCAGCTCTACGTTCCGGAAGCAACAGCCTACCCCGAGACCGAGAGCTTTCAATACCCCTACGGCACACATCCAGCGATGCACTTCGACACCTCGAGTGCATTGAACCTCTCCCGTGGACGCAGAGCCCAGTCTCCCTTTGAACTTTCCTCCGGTAGCGGTGACGAGAGCTCTCAAATGGTCGTCTCACAGAACGTAATCGGCGCTAACAACTGTCTACCTCACAAACTGAGGCACAAGTCCCGCATCGGTGATAAAGACGCGGCGAGCGCCCTTCTAGCATTGCAAGGCATCAAGCAGGAACCTGGACCTAGAGCATCTCCACCTTGGGATAATGAGGGTTCCAGCGACGAAAGGGATTCTGGAATTTCTCTTGGCGCTGAGTGGACGCCGAATGGACCAGCTGTACCGGAGAACGAGAGGGAAGTGAAGAACAGGCTTGACCGTCTAGCTTCCGAAGTCGCATCTCTTCAATCTATTCTACGTCTGGGGAAGGCTGGCGAGACACTTGTCGCATCCCAGATGGGCGCGTCAGCAACCAATGGCATCACAACCGGCCAGGTCGCGGGCCCTTGAAATGGATTCGATTGTGTGCGTCACTTCGCAAGAGCTTATCCAAAGATGCACCTCTGACGAGGCATTACCTCCTTGAACGTGATGCTCAGGATCTCGATTTCCTTCGGGCAGGGTAGACTGAAATTCCCGATCGAGTCTAAACAACTGTGATGAATTCCGATGCTTTCCCGGTTCTTCCCATTTGGGAAAAAGAATCGGGGTTGATAAACGCATAATAAAAATGGAGTATTATATGCCGTACGCTTGTGGCTGGACACTTGACGAGAACTCACCGAACCCGCCTTCGAGGGATCCAGAAACTATCGGCATGAATGACGTGGGTCTTGACGACTGAGTCTTTGTTATTCGTTCCAGGTGTAGATTTGCGGTCCAGGCTGATGACCGACACAGATTTCGTAACTAGCTTTTAAGACAATGTGACTTTTAACGTCTAAGTAAATTATGTACTGTAATCTTAAGTTATCGTCATCTTACTATTAATGTCGCTATCACCATCGAATACATGAACCGTGTACGGAACGTGAAGGTTGCTCAGAAATGTATTCACAGTCGTGGTTGATGTACATTTGGAAGTTTGAAGAATCTGCGACTGTGACTACGAGCTGCTAGTAGTTTAGAGTGCGTAAGCCGGTCTAAGTTATTCCAGACTAATCATAAGACTGCGTCGCGCAACCGGCTATCTCATCACCGCCAGGTATCCCAAACATTTGACTCAACTCGGCAATTGCCATTGCAGTGTTGGTCTTCATTTGAGTATCATATTTAATCTTAAGGCGATAATGCTATCTCTCCTTTCTGTCGTGTCTTGTCTGTTCCTCGTTTTCTCGTTTAATCGGAGACATTAACAACACCGTTGTTGCACTGCAATTCTCGATCAAAACTTGACCCCTCAGCTCATGCAAAAAGCTAGCACAGCTAGAATATCTGATTCAAATTTTCATTTGAAACCGCGCAACGGTGATATTGTCAATTTAGGATTAAAGCTCATGAAGAAATTCGAGTATCGAATTGAAGTTAGTGTCTGAAGTATTAAGCAAGCCTATATGAATGTATTATACGTATTGCAGATACATGAATGATGTGCACACCAACTATATATACATATAAATATACTTTTTTCAAATTAATGTATTTTTCGAGAACATAAGTACGGAATACGATCAAGTGTGCTAATTTAAAATTAGACTCTAAAGAGATATTGTATTTGCAATTGCTTACGCGCCATTTTTTTAAAGAGATCGTATGCTGAATTATGTGCGTTAAATGTTTTAACTTGTTTTTATATTTATATATATCGAAAGGGACATGAATGAGAAGATGTATTTTCGAGGCTTTTACGCCTGAATAGCGACCTGATGAATTTGGTTAATCCCGATATGTATTATATGTGATACGAAAATTTGTTTCGATAAAATTGTACGATGTAACACTAATCGTCGAACCACTAATCATAGTGCATAACTCGAATTATTTATTAATTAATTGTGTACGTATAGGAAAGGAGCGTCTGTGTCGATGATTAGGGATGATCATGATGACCGGCATATAAACATCATTGGTACTACTACTACTACTATTACTACTACTATAGGACTTGCGATATAAATTCAAGCTCAGAAAGAACGCGAAGGGTGATTTTTGTCAGGAATTTTCGTTTTAGTTAGCCAGCGCTAAGCGACTTGACTCGATTAGCGTTTGTTGATACGAAAATATTTAAGATATAAGATATTCTTTTCATAAGTCAAGATCAGCCCTATCAAGCCCAACACAAGACTGTTTATTATTATCGGTGTTACATGCGGAAGGATGTCGCATTTTATCCTTCCTCGTTTGTTTTTATATAAATAAATATATATATAGTCCGCTCGACATGTACATATATACAGACGCACTATAAGTGTATTATCTGCGAGTTGATAAAATCGTCTCGCCGAATTGTAAGTCAATGTAATGAACTTTTCAATACAAGAATATTTAAAATGAAGAATCGATGAGAAACTGTTGATGGAGTAAACGAGATGTTATTGTGTATAAAGATTAAAGAACAGCGAGAGTAACATTGTACTTGATTATATATTTATAAGCATCGACTGGTAAATAAATGTGCCCGGCAATAAAAATTTGTTTGCGATTATTTGATTTTTGCGTAACTATCAGACGAGAGGGGGAAAGAGAAAGAAAAGAAAATGACTGAATCTTCGGATGGAACTTTTTTTTTTTACTTTAGATTCTGTTCTTACTCTTTGCTTCCGCTGTACCCTCTACTCTCACGTAGACTAAAAACTTAGTCTAAGGAAATTGAATGTCAAATTAAATATTTAAATACTGACGAAGTTTCAAGTTTCGCTGAATGTATAAGAAAACCGTGAGAAAAAATATTAAGTGCCTCAAAATGTCCTTTAAATAAATGATACTTTCTTCTTGGACCGTGATAAAATTTGCATTTGTGTCTTATAACCAAATTTTCGCGAACCAAAAAATGGTTTTGACTATGAAATCGAAAGAAAATGTCATATTTGTTTAAACTTTTTCATAAAATTCAGAAAGAGAGTGTTTTCAAGATAGATCCTGTTTATATTCAAGATGTTTGCTGTATATGAATTTTCTCGATTCCAAATGAACATTCGATTTCATGCCCTCAAGGGCTTAGTTTTAAGGGATATATTCGCAGTGTGTATTGTTCATGTACGATATGGATATTGAAATAAATATTTTCAATGTTTTTCACAGTAAATGTTGCTTCCTCTATTTCTTTTCAAAATCCCCTCCCTTATATTATTCTTCGCATCAAGTATTAGTTAGGTTCAAAAAAACATTACGTTCGTTTTACATTAAAGACAAAATCGCTTTTTATTATTTTCTCCATATTCTCATAGTTTATAACTTTACATATAATTTCGTATCGACTAAAACTTTTTTATCGATAAGTTTAAATAGAAGAAGGAACCATAAACAAAACTTTGTTTATAGATTAATATAATCTATAATTAGATTCTAATGATGAAACTAGGGTCAAATAAAAAGTTGAAAAAATATAGAATCAATTACAAAACTGAGATTTGTAAAAAATCTTCACTGGGCGGCAAGTAAGGTCCACATAAAGCTGACTTTCTAAAATAAAATGAAGCAAGTCTCTTCTCACAAATTTTAGTTTTCATGCAAATCCAAATATACTGCTTATTTTCGTTTCTTGCATTTGGTCCTGCCACGACGTCTTCTAGAGGAATTTGGTCGAGTTTCGGTTTTCTTAGACGATCTGTAATCATTAACAAATTAATTATTTTCTCTAATAATCTTAGTTTTATTTTTACTGCAGATGTTTACTTTATAATGCTTAAAATTTGCAATTTATTTATTTTTTATGCTTCGTATTAATAATAGTTTAATGTCAAGCACTCGTAACAAAAAATATAACCAGATCGAACGTTTACAAATTAAAATTGGTCAACATTAAACTCTTCAAATTATAATTCTTCCTTTAAACTTAAAATTATTTATATTTTGGATTATTTTATTTCAAACAGAAAATCTGTTTGTCCGTTAATTGAAAACCATTCAATTATAAGAGGTTTTAAGAAAAAATTTTCAAGGTCGAAGACTTTCATAAAAACTTTTAATAAATTAATTTTAAATTTGGGAATTTCAAACATCTTCAATTATAAATTTTACCGCATTTGAAGAAATTTAATTTACTGGTATTACCAATCGCGCGCTACGCGCGCGTGTAGTTTTTCAATTGCAAGGAAAAACCATTTTTAATTAAATAAAAATTCTAAAGAATTTTCAACGAAATAGTTGCATTTTAACCAAAGAGATTAATTTTTAACTAAAATTATAAATCTTCAACCAAAAAAATGAATTTTTAACACATCAGTTGAACTGTTGACCAAACAGCTGCATTTTCAACCAAAAAAGATGAATTCTCAAAGTGTCAATAAAAAAAGATTTTAAATAAAAAACAGTTGAATTCGCCCAAAAAAGAATAATTCTCAACAAAACAGTTAAATCCTCAACCAAAAATACAAATTTTCTGCCAAAGAAAGACGAACTTTCAACAAAATGGTTACATTTTAAACCAAGAAAGATGGAACCAAAAAGAAAAATGTAATTGTTGGCGTTTCACCCAAAAAAGATTTTATTTTAAATCAAAAAGAGTTGAATTCATCCCAAAAAGAACGAATTTTTTACAAAGTACATAGTTGGATTCGCAACCAAAATTGACTAATTTTCAACTAAACAGTTACATTTTTAACCAAAAAAGATTCAATTTCTACCAAAAGAGATGAATTTTCACAAATATTTTAAACTGAGTCGCATTATTCCTTCATAATTATTAAAAAGTACCTTAAAATCTTCCAGATTTTTTTCGAAATTTTTAGAAATCTTTTGAAATTTTCTTTGAAAATTAATTTTTTAAATTGAAAAATCGTTTTAAATTTTCCCAGATATTTTAAGAAAAGTTTTTTTTTTCCTTGAAACCTTTTTAAATTATTAATAAACTTTGAATTTTGTATTCGAAATCTTCAAAAAGTTACATTTTGTTTAAAATTTTTTTAAATCTTTTCAAGTTTTAAATTATTTTCGTACCTTTTTAAAAATTCTAAATATCTCTTAAACTTACTGGAATTTTTTCTAAAATTTTGTAATCTTGCAAAATTACAAATTTTTGCTTTAAAATCTTCTACATTCTTATTCGAAATTTTAGGGAATCTTTTGAAATCTTTTTCAGTTTTTTTCTTAAAACAATTTTTTTCAGCAAAAAAATCATCTTAACCCCTTCGTTGGCATTAACGCAATACTGCGCGGAATCGAAACGTGCCCAGGGTGGCATTGACGCAATAGTCCGCGTTTTGTTTTTTTTTTTCCCCTTTTATATTCATC
>UWNZ010518422.1:2341-13216 GCA_900474215.1 Andricus inflator
TCAGCGTGGTATCGCCGTTGTATCTTCAATTTTTGTAAAATGAGTCTTGAGTAAAAGTGCAATAAATGTTAATATTTTATTTTTGACATATGGCGTACTTAATATGAAACAAAAACTCTACATTTTTACCCAATCAAAAATCGTCACGTGGTCAATCCTTGAAATAAACAGCTTTCTCGCTCATTAGAGACATTATTTTTAAACAACTATTTTTTGTAGTAAAAATTTTTCATGAGTAAGATCTTCCACCCCCCACTCCACCCCACTGCATAAAAAACAGTAAAATTGTCCACCCTCTCCCTCTAACAGTCTTACATAATTTGTGATTTGTGTTCACAGTTCGAGAGTTCACCTGATGACGACCCTATTTTGCATGTCCCTCGTTCTGGAATTTTTTATCCTCCAGACACACGTCATTCTTCTAAGGGCGCATCCATAATTTACGTAACACTTTTTAGGAGAGGGGGGGGGTCAAGCGTAGTTTTACAAAATGGCGAAAAAGTACAGGGAAAAGTCAGGAAAAGCGTTACATAGTGGGCGGGGAGGGCAAAATTGTCGAAAAATTGCGTTACGTAATTTATGGATGGCCCCTCCTGCCAGCCCTCATTCTTCGAGTTCTAAGTTCAGATCTTCGGCTTCTGCCGAACCGGCTCTAGGTGCTAGGTCCGGGACCCCTTTAGTAACAGTAATACGTTCATCGTAAACTTAGATATCTTTACACTTTAAAACAAACGTTGTATTTCAGATAATAAATAATAATAATAATAATAAATGTTCCTTGTTGGATTTAGACAAGAAGAAGATGAGTCCGGACCTGGCCGCGATGAGGAGGCCTAAGAACTCCTGCGGGTAGCAACAAACTGGGAACCGCAGCGAGAACGGCCCTTAATGGGTAGGACTTCGATGTTGGTGAGGTGGAAGTGTCAGCGCGGATTCGACTAAGCAGCGAATGCAGGGTGGCTATCGACTCCCAAAACAGCTCCCTAAGCCAAGACGTTAACGAACGCGTTGAAGGTTGAATGACACTAGAGTATGTTGACTCATACGTTGTCCTGGGATACCGGGCAACCTCCCAGTGTAAACTGCCTCATCCTCACAAGCGGAGTTCTGTGGGGATGGAGCATTTAGTTCCCTAGCTGCTCGTGGGAACAAAATGAATTTCACAAACAAAACAAACACATAGAGTGGAGTCCTCAATGACCCACTTCATGAATACTTCTTCTCTCGAGAAGGAGGAAACTAACGAAGGTACCCCTATTCAGGAGAGAAACGCTAAGAGGAGCAGGGTTGTTGGTCCGAGTGACTCATACTCATACATGCATACTCATACATAGTGGACCTTTCGGGGAACAATCATTCATCCTAAGAAGGTTAGTTAATTATTCTTGAGTGCGGAACCTTCAGTGGTCCAAAGAGCCTGTGAGGAAAGTGGAAGAGCAGCTTACCACGGAAAAAATGGATAGATGACTCTGATTCTTAACTAAACAGCGTAGAATCCTCGGATTTAAAGTTTATTCAAATTAGTCTTCACCATTATAAATCTGCTTCAGCCTTCTTAAGCAGACGGATTGCAGTGAAGCACATAACTAATGGTTTTTGTTCCAATTCAGGAGCCTTGTTGTTGCGAGGCAGAAATAAAAGGTAAGAGTCAGAAATACCGTTTTAAAATATATAATAGAACTAATGAAAACCCTAGGACGGCAATTGATGTTAGAAATGATATAGAATATATTTACTTACCTAGGTTCTGTAGTAAAGTCCTGAGAGCGATTAAAATCGAGCACCAAAGTCGGGGAAGACGTCAGCCTAATGTGATGCGCACAGCATACTTGCCATGCTATTCTCTAGACCCACCGCCATCAGATTAATGAAGACGATTGGTGGAATACTGCTCTTAGAAAGGATGGCCGTTGATCATTGGATGTGATGCGATTGCGCATCATACAGTATGACACAGTTTGAACATCAACAACAGCGGCGAGTACCTTTTAGAATACCTTTGAGTACCGATTTAACCATATTAAATTGCTAAAATACACCAAACTTTGTCACAACTAGATGTAATAAAGTTATTGACCTAACTTTGTGCTCTATATCCATTAGCGAAGCATTGGGGGACTGGCACGTATCGCTTGAGACATCCCCATCAGATCCCGCGCATATATGCTGTTCACTGGGAACTGAGGGGTCTGATCTGATTAGGTATAGGAATCCAAGAGCGACTGACTAGGACAAGTGTATGGAAGATCTTGGAGAGTTTTTGGGAATTATTCTTAGAAGTATAAGAGCAATTGATCAGTTGGACTTTGCTGTAGACGTACCGAATAGAGCTATGTGTAAATCTTATGAGGATAGTTGTCCTCCTCGGATTAGAAAGCCCGACCAAGATGTTCCTTGATGGAACTACAGACTTCAAGCCTTGCAAGAAGAAACTGAGAGACTATTTAATATCGCCAGGAAAAACTGGAAACTGGGATTTGTGTCAATAGGGTTAGTGCAGTAAGATTAACTAACGAAATCCAATCGGCTAAAAGGAACTCATGGAGAGAACATTTTCAGGGCATTCAAAATTTACCTGATACACTTCCCTGGTTCCGAACCTGGGCACCAGTTGGAGATAGAGGATATTAGGCCAAACTTCTCTGACGGATCAAAACATAGAGCCAATGGGGATGACTGGAGAATGAGAAACCGGATAGCAAGACAATCAATAATTAGATGGGATGCCCGTCGTTTCGACTCATATAAAGCCCCTCGGGAAGACGGCATATTTCCCGCGCTGATTGAGGAAGGCAATCTTTATACCAAAACCGGGGAGAGACTCCTACTATGAGGCCAAAACATTCTGCACAGTTAGCCTAGCTCTTTTCATGTTGAAGACAGTAGAATATTTAGTAGATTTTCATATGAAGAAGGGAATCCTATTGGATAAAACCCTTCATGGTAATCAGTTTGCCTCGCAGAAAGGCAAATCAGCTATTGACGCACTTCATACATTTACCCCCCACATTCAAAAAGCAGGACGAACAGGAGGTGCGGCGATAGCAGCGTTTCTGGATATGAGGGGTGCTTTCAGTAATACCCTCCGCAATCTATATTCAATTCTACTGAGGAACATGGTATAGGCATCACTGTTAATAAGTGGATGCGCTCTATGCTATACGGCATGATTGCCCAGTCTTCGCTCCACGATTGCAACGTTAGAGCAGTTATAAAAAGGGATTGTCCGGAGGAAAGAGTTTTGTCCTCTACCCTGCGGGCACTCGTCATTGAAGATTTGATTCATAGATTAAATGAACTAGCTTTTTATACACAAATTCTATGCACCTTGTTATACTGGTAACAGGAAAATATGCAGGAGCTTTTGCCGAACTCATGAAAAGTTATCTCAACGTCGTTGGGAATTGGTGCAACGACCGTGCCCGGTCTGTTAACTCAGAAGAAACTGAATTGTTCGTTTTTACAAGACGCAGGAAACTATCTTATCTAACTTAGGAAACCCTAAGTTCTATGGCAAGAAGGTCGATTTCTCCACATCAGCCAAGCATTTAGGAGCCATTTTTTACCCTAAAATAACCCGGAAACTACATCTTAATGCGATTGTAAAAAAAGGCCATAGCAGAGGGCTGCGGTGTTGGCACACAGACTTTCGCTAAGGGACTCTGATAACATGCTGAAAGAATACTCATTCATGACGCCCTTTAAGGTGATCTTCTCGGAAAGGGATGGCTGGCATGATAGACAGAGGAGAAGTAATTTTATTTACAACAAGAGGACTCGTCTGGGATACAAACGGCTCTAAAGAAACCCCGCACAGGGAAAATTTTCTACTATATTTCACGCTAAATTTATGGCTATTAAGACCTGCCTAGAGGAAGTTTGTAAACGTGGGTTTCTTAAACACCAAATTTACATATGCTTCAATAGTCAAGCTGCTTTGAGAGCTCTCCAATCGAAAGAGTTTACATCCAGACTTTTCTGGAGTTTCCTAAGGAGCTTCTCGTAGTGTCCAGCAATGGCTCACGGGCCATTGCAGCTTAAAGAAGCACCTGACTATCAAGAAGATCGATAGCGATCGTCGATGTCGTAAGCGCTGCTTCTGTGGTAAGATAGCTCATCCTATTCTCTGCGACTGTGGTGTGCTTGTAATCCTCAGAGAGAAGCATTTTGCAAATCATTTCTGTGAAACAGACGATTTTTTATATATCGCTTATACGGCAATAAATGACTATATGTCAGAAACGGGCCTCATCAGAGAGGATTAGATTGAAGCATACAGTACTATAGGTTACATTAGTTAGCCTCAATGCTATGGGACTCAAATGATCCTGCCCATTTGCAATATTAACAATAATAATCTGTGGGGAAACTTTTTTAAGTCCTACGAAATCTCTCAAAATCCTTGTTATCTGATGAAAATCACCGAAGTGTTTGAAATCGGGTCTAAATATTTAGAAGAAACTAAAACTATGTTAACACAAAAATAGCGGAATTTTTAACTAAATATAGTTGAATTTTTAGCATATCTACAACAGTGCAATATCATGTAATATGTATAATATTATAATATAACTTTAGTTATGTTCGCTCTCTTGATCAATGTAAGAACTGAAAAACAATTGATTTGCTTTTAATATTCGTCTTGCCGAATATGAACCACTTATAGTTTAATTTTGTTTCAGTAGATATTGACGCATTTTCTTTGTTTAAAGTAAAAATTCGTTTTTTTCTGAAATTCACCTTTCAATTCCTTTAACATATTTTTTAGAATTCATATAAGATTTTAATAGCTTCAAATTGGCCGTTGTAGTCAAAACTATATAAATTTTTCATGTAAACGATGAATTTCGTTGAAAAGTGAAAGATTAAATAAATTGTGATCTCAGCTTTAACGAATTGAGTAACCGCATTTTTTCCTTGAGACTGAATCTCAGTGTAAATGTCAGTGAAGGGCAAGCCAGACGCCTATAATCTATGAGATAACGACTATAGTAAATATGTAGTATACAATCTAATAAAGCACTAGAATATTCCTCAGTTACATTCTTTATAATATTCTTGATTCACACATTAATCAGGTTTTCAACTAATAAGAAGAGATGGGGATTATTTTAACTTTTTTCTTATTCCTGGTGGTTATACTCAATTATGTTGGTAAATATATAAATATAGTATATCTATAATTTCAAGTACATTTCTAAGCATTCCGAAAATTACAATTTGCGTGACATAATCCGCGTTGTGTTCTTATTGCTTTTTTCCAAATTCTATTAGAGTTTATACTTTTTGACTGAAAAGCCAACTCTTTGGCTGGAGATTCATTTTTTGCCTGAAAATTTAAAAGGGTGATTTTAACCTGTTTGGATGAAAGGCCTTATAGAAGTAAAATCGAACTTACTTCCAGGTAAGTTCGTTCAATTCTTCCACTATACTACGTTATATTATAAAAAAAATTAAAACAAATATACTGCGTTATGTCGTCCAGTATGTCCCATTTCGTAGTTGCTTAGCGAGTGTCCTCTGTTGCAGATTAAGTATTTTTATCCAGAAGTAACACATAATTTTTGCAGAACAAGCAGCGAATTATTTTATTATAATCGATAGCTTATGAGTGTTCTCTACTTACGTGGCGTTCAATACAATGCGAAAACCTAAGATTTCTGGGTGCAATAAGCTGCTTTTTTAATAGCTTGAACATTAACACTGTTTCTAAGAACACTTGAGGTTGATTCGTTTGTTTTAATACGCTGGATTCTCCCTAATCCAACTTAGCGATGTTGCTACACGATGAGGTTACTTAAACGTAACATGAAGTTCAAGAAGAGAGTGGGTTCATATACATAATATTATTTAGCTTTTCGAAGTTTATGGGTTGCAACTTCCTTAGAGAATCTTTTTATGCACAGATTGTTGCTTATTTCGGTTAGAGCAATAAGCGATATTTGCATGGGGTTTGAAAATGTAAGTTGTTCGGTTCAAAAATTAAATTATATTAGAGACAGAAACTTCAAAAGACGAAATATCTTCTTCTTTGATTGAGCACAAAGTTAGATATGAAAAAAAACTGTTAGATGTGCATACTGTTAGATTCCCTTTAACAAAATGTTTTTTGTTTCTTTGAGTATAATTTATTTATTTGCAAGCAGGCTCTTAATAAACGGAAAACCACGGTTGTGTGGAGCAGTTTTGAACCACAAATACTTCTACCGCTCTGCCCATTAAAATTTTTTGTAAAACTCTTGAACTAATCTAAAAAAGAGTACAGTAAATACGTGTACTACCATAGCTTCCAGATCTTTATACCAATAAGTGAGTTCAGAGTATTTGAAATGTACTTTCTTTGCAAGGAAATCTATCTCCAAATTACCAAATGTATGTGTTAACTCTTTAAATTAGAGAACAGTTTCTTTGTTTGCGGTGAGCTATACAATATGTGGAATGACCCGAACAACTGGCATTACTACAACATTTTATCTAATGGAAAAGACTATTTTTTCATTACCAATTTTTCTTAAGTAAGATTTTATAACCCCCCCCCCCTTCTCTCAAATTCTTTTGCATAATTTGTGGGTGACCCCTTATTTCCGGAGTAACATGCTGCCCTTTAGCGATGCCCACCGGTGTATCTTTGATTTACCACCGGAATTCACCCTTCCACCAGTTACACTGCTGAAAGTTCCCCCATTTCACCCATTACCCGTTACGTTTATCTTCTCTAAGAAAAATATAATCCTCTTTTTCTTGTTGCAGAATGGAGTTCACAATTTGAGTGTTTACCTAATGGCGAACCTATTCCGCGTGTACCTCGTTCCAGACCTTCTTATTTTCCTGACACACATCACTGTCCTAGAAGGTCTCTTCCTCCTACCAGACCCCAGTCTCCAGGTTCTCTAGTCAGGTCTTCTCCTGCTGAGCCGCCTCGTCAAGCCAGGTCCAGGTCTCCTTCTTTCAGGCATTCTTCTTTAAACGTACTTGGATTTGATTTTGAAGACCTTAGATTTATTCGGTGTATACCCCATACAAATCCAAAGCGTATATTCGAAATTCGAAGATACACGTTTCCTCCCAATAAAAAAATTCAAGTGAGAGTACAGAATAATCTCCTTGTACCCATGCCAACAGATAAACAAAGTGTATTATCAACCTCCAATGGCGAAGTCTTTGCAATTATAGTGGAGAGTACTAGCACACTTCGTGGAATATACAAAATAGTAGGTGGCCGTCAAAAACGAGTAAAAATAAACATGGTCAGCGGCGCGATTGAAGAAATGACACCAGAAGAAATCCACGAAACACCATTAGGCAGCCGTGCACCAATCTCAAGGAAGTTCAGAATGGTACATGTAAACGATATTGTGTGACTGAAAATTTCCAAATAAATAATTTTATTTCATGATAAAATGTGTGTCTAAATATTTCGAAGCGTTATTGAAAAAGAGAAAATTTTATTTCTAAATTAATTTTTTATGTCCAAATTAAGGAAATGTACACACTATCGTTACCACTGAAAAAAAAGTTCGGTTTCAGTCACGAAAAAAATAACAGGTATTTGCAACAAGATTTCTAAGAAAAAGTTTTAAATATTTAGATTTTATTTTGAATGGTTAACTTTAAGTTTTGAATAAATCAACATATGTCAAAAGGGGAAACTAGAAGATTCAAAGAAACTTGAAATTAGAAAATTAAAAACTCCGTTCATAAAAGGTTCAATTTTTAACGGTGAACTCAAAGTAACCTTAACACTTCCCCCCAAGAGGACGTCGATCTTTCAAAGGTAATCCCAAATTTTGGAGACCAACTAGTTCTATACAATGTTATTATTACGGCAGCCTTGTTAATTCTTTAGTTAACACGTCGGTATCCACGGCTCTCTGGGAAATACGTCTTGGCTGCAACTCGTTGTTCCGACTCCTTGTCATTATGTTTACTTCTAGTATGAAAGGTCGGATTCTCAGGATTCAAATTCCTAATAAGACAAAAATCCTCAGAGATAAGTTTCCTTGAGGTCTTTGTTCATTCTCATGCATTCCTCTTCCGTGGATGACAGGGTTATTGTTTGTTCTTTCTTTGAGTCTGAAAGTACTGCACCATTTGTAGAATAAAAGTGCACCCGGTATAAAATTGTCGGTCTGTTAAACAGCTGGCCGACTCAGCATCGACGTAATCTATGAGAGATTTTTTTCTCGGCTCAGAGAAGTAGCAGGATGACAACGTGAGTAGGTAGTACGGAAATCATTCAGAAAACAGTTTGTTGGATGCAACAACAGCAACAAACTTTGACGGCCAGTCGAATCGAAATGCTAAGAAGTGTGAAAGAAAAATTTTTCCCGAGGTATAAGTTTGCCCACGTCAGAAAAAGAGAACAGGTGTAAACCATGTCCCACTTGTGAGGAACTGCCTGTCGTCATCATGGAGGGCTTACAAGGGAACGCGTCGTGGACAAAACAAGACGGCAAACCCGACAGTATGAGAAAACATAATTATCATCATTGTTTAGTCTTCGCTAGAATTAATTTCGTTATCAGGATAAAAACACATCATCCTCTTTTCTTTATGAATTTCTGCCTGTACTTCAAATTATTCAAACTTTTTGAAAACCCCACTCTTCTTTTTCAGAAATCGTATCTTGCACCAATTTGGATGATCGTCGATCAAAGTTGTAAAACATTCAGACTGTCGCTTTGATTCGAATTTCATTTGGCCACAGAGACCAGTGTAAACTAAATCTAGTGGTACTAAATTCCTCACAGATTTATTGAGGAAATGCCCCCGCAGCAATAGGATATACCGGGATATCCCATTCGATCCCAGCTTATCTCCCAGGTTGTCCCGGGGATATCATTTCGGTTGTCATGCGAGGCGGAAATTGGGATATCCCTAGGATACGTGAGGTGTCTGTTGGACGTTTCTGGGATACTAATATGTCCCAAGTAGGACATATAAAGCGGACAATAAAAAGGGGGGCTTAAAACTCTAAGATCCAAAAAGATTGCTCAGAAAATTTTGAATGACTTTCATTTTGAAAAACTAATTTACAAAGACATTATATAATTTCAAAAAATTTCTAAAAAAGTTTTAAAAAGTTGAATGGAAGGAAATTTCGGTTTGTATTTTTTTTCTAAATTGGAGAAAGGAGATTTTTACTTGAGACATTACGATTAATATTCTAACTGAGTTAAATCAGGGTAGATTATTTATTTTTAACAACTTTCTGAAGATGAAACGGAAGAATTCTTTATTTTCAACCTTTTTCTAAATTCAGAGAGGCACACTTTTCATTTTTAACATTTTTATTTGATTAGAAAGGGTGAAGTTTTTGTGCTTAATTTGTTTCGGAATTAGAAGAGGGGACTCGTTTAATTTTTAACATTTCTAATTAATTCGAAGAGAGGAGATTATGGCCGATTTATTCATTCTTTTACTACAATAGAATTTTATAGTGTCATAAAAAACGCGAAAGCATTTAATCTAATAGTTTCAACGATTTGTGCATATAAATTCTCCTTTCAATTCAGTATTTTTAAATCTTTTGTAGAGTTCATTTTATTAATTGCAAGATTCTCTCCAAATATCTTTGGTACATTTTTATTCAAAAAATTTTATTCAGGAATCATAAATTGTTAACATTATAAACAGTGCTTGTCCAAAAAAAAACACTCGTTAAACAAAATGTTCTGCCACATGCTTTAAAATCGATGATGTTGATTCAGCAGCTAACCTTACTACAATATTTTACCTAAAGGACAAGACAGCGTAGTATAATTTATATATTTGGTTGAAAATTCGTCCTTTTGGATTACTAATCCATTATTTGGTTAATATTTCCTCCATTTTGTTGAAGACACAATACCTCTCAATTGTATTATTAGTGGATTTACTATTTTTCTGAACAAAAATGTTTCCTACGTAAAATCTTTCAATCCTCCACCCTCAAATCATATTACGTATTTTGTGGATGGTTCCTTATTTCCGCAGTTTCTTATACTTAGTTTTTTCTGTGATATGATTATCTACTTTAAGATGAATTCAATGCTTTCTTTCTTGTTCCACATTACCGTACATCATTCGATTATTTAGCTAATGGAGTTCCTATTCCTGGTGCTCCTCGCTGCGGACTTTCTTATTATCCTGACAGGCATCATTCGCCTGAAATATCCTTTCGTCCTACCAGACCATATTTTCCGGTTTATCCGTTCAGTTCGTCGCCTACTGCCGAGCCGCCTCTTCATGACAGGTCCAGGTCTCCTTCTACCAGTAACCATCCTATACGCCTAGGTGGATTGCAACTTGAGGAATTTAGATTTTTTCGGCTTATTCCTAAAGCGAATCCAAACAAGTTATTCGAAATTCAAAGACATACTTTTTCTTCCGATGAACAAATTCAAGTGAAAGTAAACAATAGTATCCTTGGGCCCATGACAACCGAAGAACAAAGTGTAGTATCAACATCCGATCGCGATGTCTTTGCAATTATAGTGAAGAGCACTAGCACACTTCGTGGACTACATAATAGAAGAAATGGCTCTCAGAGACGTGTGAAAATAAACATGGACAGCGGCAATGTTGAAGAAATGACGCCAGAAGAAATTAAGAAAACTCCGTTTGGCAGCCGATCACCAATCTCAAAGATATGTAGAATTTTAAATGTAAAAAAAATTCCTTTACACCATTAATTTAATGTTCAAAAAATTCTAGCCAACAGGTAATATTATTTGTGATTGGAAGTATATATGTTTCAAATGTTACGAATAACTGGCAATACTTTACATTGTATAGATAATGATTATATGAAGTAAATAATCCAAAAATGTTGAAGAAATTAGTGTAAAAGGTAGACAAACTACAAAGAACGCTATATTTTAGACCATTCATAAT
>UWNZ010520917.1:3573-14619 GCA_900474215.1 Andricus inflator
TTGGAAGTTAATACTTTTTAACGGAGTTGAGTGACTTCCTACAAATGTGACTTACTGCAATGTAACTTGCCACAAATGTGAACTGCCGCAATGTGACTTGCGATTGTGATTGGCTAAAGAGTGAATTATTTTGTTGAGAATTCGTTTCTTTTTTTCATGGCTGAAAATCAATTTTTTAAATGAAAATTTGACTACTCCATTGTTAGTTAAAGACGGGTCATTTTATTTTGGAAACGTAAAAATTTGGTTGAAAATTTATGTATTTTCTTGTAAAGTCGTATTTTCTGGTAAAAAATTAATATTTCTGATTGAAAATTTAACTGCTTGGATGAAAGTTGAACTACTTTGTCAAAAATGTACTGTATTAGTTGAAGACTGGTTCATAACTGAACTATTTTGTTGAAAAGTCTTTTTTTTTTGTTGTTTAAAATCAATTTTTGCAACTGCAAATATAACTATTCTATTTTTGGTTAAAAACTGATCGTTTTTAGTTTAAAATTCAGCTATATGATAGAAAATTTACTTTAATTTTCATTTCATATTTTCGGGTTGGAAATTCAACTATTTTGTAGAACATTCGTCTTTTTGGATTGAAAATTCAAATTCATCTTTTTGGTATAATTTCACTTTTTCATTCAAAATTAAAATTTTTTCTTACTTAAAATATCAAATATTATATTTTTCATTGAAAACTGGTCTTTTTTAACTAAAAATTTGACTACTTGGTTGAAATCCTTTATTAATTTTTTATTTGTTAAAACTTCATCATTTTAATTGAAATTCAACTATTTTGTTGAAAATTTAATTATGTTGTTATATATTCAACTTCTTGGTAGAAGATTCATCTTTGCAGGTTAAAAGTTTAATTATGTGGTTAAAAATTCTAATGTTTTTTAAAAGTTGAATTGTTTTGTATAAAATTTAATTATTTTGTTAAAAAGTCATCTTTTTTGTTAAAAAATTTAACTGATTTGTGGAAAATTAATTTTTCTGAATTGAAAATTTTTCAACTGTCTTCTAAAAATGCGCCTTTTTATCGTGAGGATTTAAATGTTTTTTAATAATGCATCTGTTTGTAGTTGAAGTCAATTCTTTTTTGTTGGAAAATTCAACCATTTTGTTGAATATTCGTCTTTGTAGGTTGATAATTAAACTGTTTCGCTCAAAATTTGTTTCTTTTGCTTCAAAGTTTAATTATTTGGCTGCAAATGCAACTGTTTGGTCTAAGATTAATTAAATTGTTGAAAATTCAACTACTTGGTTGAAAAATCATCTTTTTTAGTTGAAAATTTATTTATGTTTTGAGTTTTATTTTAGACGTTTAACAAATGAAATCAAAGAAAATATGTTTTCTTAAAGGGGAGTGGTGGGGGGAGTCAAACTTTGTGTGATGATCTGTGACGAACAAGTGAAGGGGTGGAAGGAGTGCTCAAAATAGAGTGACGTAGTTTTTGAACGGTCCCAAAGAGTTGGGTATCCAATGAAATTTTAATGACAGGTGTTACGGTATCTTAAAAAACAAATAAAACTAAAAACCTCTGCCTCGACCACGATCATGATCCATATCACGAATTTAATTAGAGCTTGAAAAGTCTTTATCTTGAAAAGAGTAAAGTAGGTTTATCTTATTGAGCTAATTAGGTAGAAACATTAGCTTCCATAATTCATGTATTGGAAGCTGAACGTAGTTGCTGGTTGCTCGTGAAGACATTAAATGTTAGATAATTATAATCCTGTTATTTGTTTATGACCAGACAGCTGATTAGGGGCATTTATTAGAGTGGGAACACGTTCCTGCGATACAGAGGGGCCTGCCTCCTTGGGCGGTAATTATCGGGACTCCGAAGTAACTTGCCCCCTGGCGGGCTCGACACGAATTCCGAAAGGTGATCCGCATACGTCTTTCCGAAGCGGCGGATCCAAAAAATCGAAGGTGAACATTGAACAACGTCGGCTTGGCCTTTGCCTCGTACAGAGACAATACGCCTCCTGCGGAGCCACCGTATAAATTGTTTTATAGGTGGCCACGCTATCACGTGGTGTGGTGTGTTCTCCGTTTTCATACTATATCTGTGCAATAAATTCACTATCAATCAACAAGCAGCATCAACCACCTTTTCATTTTTCAAAGTGGTTGGCTGATGAATTGTTCCTTTGATTGATACCTCGGCGAGGCCACGAAATTACAAAGTGCAAAAGGCAAAAACTGAATAGTGCGAATTAAAAAATTGGGGTCGTTTGCAAAATACTTAACCTCTTCTTGATGGGATTTCAAAGCTGGAGTTAAACACATGTTGCAGTTTCCTAATAGGTAAAATAACATCCATCTGTTCAACAACCTTGCCTGTCGTGGAATAGTACCACAAAAAGACGCATTTCATTCAGCTTTCCTGCAAAATCCCAGATTTGAAAAGACCCCGTAAATCACTTCGTCGCGGTAACTAAGGGGTGACGATGAAAAGACAAAAGACTGCTCTTTTAGTGGAAGAGCTCATTCTTCATTGAGCTGCGGAAAATCACAGGGGCTCGTCGCGGGCCGTTTTGTTCATAACACACAATGGCGACGCGTCCAGTCTCCACCTGACGTTTTAACAGTGTTTCCAAACACTCCCATGAGCTCGTAAGGGAGAAGAGAGAAGTACGAGGCACGCCAGAAACGAATCCGTTTAACATTTAGTATTTGCTCAAAACGCGAGACGAGTACCCACGTCCGGCTTTTGTGGCTCTAGCGTTTACTCAATGGTTCCCGACCTGGTAACGTTAACCTTCTGGCGATAGTGTATGCATAATTCGAGAATGGTCTTTTTGTAATCCAGAATATTATTCCTCATACGAACTGTCTTCAACGTGGACTCGTAGGACGCCCGCCAAGTCAGAGCTCGCGGGCGAACTATGGTAATGTGCTAGGGACACGGACTTTCAGAGTGGAGGATATACCGGGATGAGCGTTTCAGAAGATGGCATGGCGCCTCCGGCCTCCGGCGTGTGGGTACGGTCAAGCCCAAAACATCTCAAAGGTGAGAAACTCGTAGTCGATACTCTGATACCATCAGGAAGAATAATTTACTACCCGTTAACAAATTGTTAGGATTGTCTGATTTCGTTCTTGGAAAGAAAATTGTGATGGTGGATCATTTATAGATATCGACTGAATAATAGATGGAGTATATTCTATTGTACAAATGTCATAAATTGCATTAGCGTTTTCGTGTGCGGAAATCCAATCAAGATCAGCAGATGAGAGGACGAAAATAGTGAGATCAGACATACATGTCGTGATGTTACTTTCATCTTCTTGGAGTGAGATTTCTGAAATGAGAATCACATTAGATCTCCATATGGGATTGGGAATTATGTGGTAGGCGCTCTGGAGAGATGATCACGTATGACGGGAGCATCCGCACAGGAGATGAGGTAAGGGGAATGGGAAATCTTATTAGCAAACTTAAACAAACCCGAGGACTGACGGTGAGTATATTAATAAAGCTCGTATTAAGAAACCTATTCAAAGATCACTGAAAATATAAAGTCCCATTTGGGGTGTTGATACTATTAGGGATAAGAATGAATATAAATTTTGGAATAGGAATTTTTAAGTTTCTAAAAATAGGGATGCTTAGAAGGAAAAAGCAAAGGGCATTTCAAGATAACAGTGGAACTATCAACTCCAGTATGAATAAAACGATTGCAATTTTGATAGAAAATATTATGGGGAACGAGAAATCTATCATGAAAATGCCCACATAACCATTAAAAACCAAGATGCTTAGGAAACAAAGGTTGCTAAGTATAATTGGGTGGACATGAATCTATGATCCTCTAAGATTACCTGACATTAAATACCTGACTACTAATATTTCCAATCTTAAAACCAATCAAATCAAATGTATATCCATTAACCAAGCATCTGTCCTACTCTCACTAAGAATCTAAAAACACCTAATAATAGTCAGACTGATCTTCAAGATGAAAATTCTGAAAAGTTTTGTCATCTCTAATACTAGCAACTAAACGATTCTAATGCTGCAGATGGTATTAATGCTAAGGATACAAATTTCTGAAGTAAATATCCAGGTATAGTAAATACATTGGTATGAAAAGGATAGCCTTTTAAAGATAAAGAAACCGCTGTTTCCATCTCTGTGTAAACCAATCATATGCCTCACTGAAAACACAAGAAAACTACCCCATACGAGTCCAAAACACTAAGGATAAAAGAAACAAAAGATGATGTCGATACCGGTAGCAGAGGAATGATTGCAATGTTGTAGGTGGTGTAAAGGTTGGAGGGTGGCGGAGGTCTATAAGAAACGAATCACTCTTGCATGTGGCTGTACAATGCGAAGAAGGTGGACAAGTTGAATCCTGGGTCTCTGAAAGCGTGGGCGGGGCGGAGCACGCATAGCTCCCGGCCTCTTCTCTTCTCTCCTCTTTCCTCCTCTTTCCTCCACCTTCATCTTTACCACTGCCACTTTTCTCTCTCTGCCAACTCCTCTACGATTTCTTCTCTCTTTCTACCCCCTCATGCCTCCTCTTTTATTTCCACCTTATATACCGCGTTCTCCACTCCTGTTTTTCTCTCTTTGTTGTCTTCGCTCGTCCGCTAGGATCAGGGATGACGTCGGGACTTTAATGCTTCTAGGGCATACATGCAGTCGCGAACTGAGGAGATTACACGTTAAGCCCACCTCGTCGTCTGCTCGCCGCGGGTTGCCCGGAATATCTACGTTCCTTGAGAACGACGAGGAAACCCCCGAGCTGTGTTGAGAATCAGGGATGTTGAACCTCGCACTATGGCTCTTGGGAACGGTATACTAATTTTGCCGTGGGTCAATCTTTTTTGTTCTTTTTTTTCCAGAGAGCTTTTTCTGCAAGTTTAATGTTTGCTGTGGACGATGTTTTCATCAAGAAGGTGGATTTCAACTTTAAATGGATTAGAGCGGATGATGCTGTGGGTTAAATATAATTGAAGAATCATAGCTTAGTGATGAGAAAATTATAGGAGATAGTCTCCTTTGTTTTGTTAATTCGTCTCTTAAAAATTTCTCTGCTGCAACTATAAAGTTTTTCTCGTTTTTGATTAAAAACTATCCTAACATACGTCCAATCTAATTCACGGCTTAATACAATATATCCATGGCATACAATTGAACTTATCTTATCAGAACTTAACGGTATCAATACACCAAGATACGAAGCAAACGAAGGAACGATCGCATTGTAAACGCCATTATACCCTTTCTAAGGAAACGATAACTGGTCACATTTTTTTACAAATTACTGCGGTCGAATAAGAACTGCGCTTCGCTTTGATCCTACAATCGTGAATTGAACACGACTCGTTTCGTTTTTCATCGAATGTACGATTCAAGAGCTAAAACCTCAGTTATCTTAGATCGCACTATTTTATCATATTCTCGCAACCCCATCGGGGTTTAATATTTTATTATTATCTGCACGGTTACACGTGTAAACGATTATCGCCTCTACTGATCGCACAACGGACTGAGCTACAAAGCAGAAAAAATAGCTGATCCTCGGTTCCCGGCAATACAAGACGGGTTCGCGTGCGGTTCTCGCGATTATGCAATTAACATTTAGTTTAATTACCGGTCGTCCCAGAGCCGGCAATTCACCTCCAGACCGGTCTTGGCGTCGACAGCTACGTGTGATATTAAAGACATGCATCTGCTAATCTCGAGGTCTTCATTTTTTATTGGAAATTATATGGTGCGATCTATGTTCTTTTGTTTTCCGGCTTTTTTTCTTAGGATTTTGATAAAGGACAATTTGCATGCGGAAAAATTTGGCGAAGGAGAATCCGCATGAAACTAGCTCGGATTTGCTTTATCTCTCTCGACAAAGTGGAATATTTTCTTCTCCGTTAGCGAAGCAGCTAGGCACTAGAGCTTTGTAAGCCACTTATTTTGCACACCGTACAGAATAATTGCCATGGGATATCGCGGCAGGCGTAACGCCCGTTTTCCGCGGCTCTCCCTCGCCTCCTGCTTTCTTTCTCCAATCGGGAATAATTAAACGTCAAGAAGAAGTCAGTGGAAGCGGCCAGACTTACTGTCCGCTCGTAAAACAGCCCCCGAGAAATACACGATCTTTTCTGCGACGTTTTCTCTCTTCTGTCTTATTCGATTTGTTCTTAGTTTGGTACTTCCATCAGGGTCGGAATCGAAAACAAAGATTTCGGGTTAAGTTTCTGTGAGCCAGAAAAAAATGGGATAAATTAAACCAAAAAAATTTCCGAAATGTTTAAAGGATGATCCTGATTGACATAGACGAAAATCAAATCTTCAAGGCTATGCAATAGGTTTTGGTAATATGATGATTGGTTGAATGTGAAATGTGAATGAATGTAGAATGTGATTAGAGTAGTTAAATTTTATCAGGAGGGTTGGATAATATAATTGGGTGGGACATATTGATTTGGATAAGATAGTTAACTTCTCTAAATAGATGTTCAATTCATAATATACTTTCTTAAGATCCTGGGTTCGGTATCAGTTGATATGCTCAGATTTTTGGACAGAAGGAAACCAAATCTCCAACACTGGAAAATAGGCTTTGATATTATAATTATTTGTATAGATATCATCAAAGAAAAATTTCTTCAAGATTGGACATTAAGGTTTTTGGAATCATACGACAGCAATCGGTTGGAAAGATATAATCATCAAGTACATTTTCTTCAGTAGACATTTCCTCAGTGCTGATCAATTACTGAATTAACGTACAACAATTGTTGATAGTTCATTTTCCTATACATCAAAAAGACATTAAAAAGTTTGAGTGACTAGATCTAATCTTCAGAACTGGATAGCAAAATTGAATAGGACAGATCAGATTGAGTATGTTTCAGTTCCCCAACTAGAAGTTCACTTCGACCCAAATCTTATCAAGACTAGAATTTGATGATTCAGAAGAAAACTTTTCTTCACATCTACAAAGCCAAATGCGCCCCTGACGGCGATGACTGCGGTTTAACGTAGATGGATACGCATGGCAAAATCGCTGCTCGCCTTTCCGCCGGCGTATGGAGTTTCTACTCGGGTTTTACGAGCGCCGGGCATTCCGTACGTGTCGTTGTTACGCGAGTGCCTCTCTTTGTTGCGTGCGTAAGTATACCCCTATTTCTCTCGAAATTGGCGGTGGCGTACTTTTAAAATTCCTCCTCGGACCTGTAAGTCGTCCGCCAGTCATGGATCGTTCTTTACCTTACCAAGATCTCTACCTACACCAAAGGATCCTTTGTCTCGTATCCAATAACTAGATCACCCAAAGACTTCTTCAAAAGGGAAAACATCTTGGAAGGTAATAGGAGGTCATCACGTATGGAGTCCTATGCTAAAGAAACTTCACCCATAAAGGAGTAACAGCTAGAAAATTGTTGCAATCCCCTCTAGTGTATACTACAAAGAACCAAAGGGTTAATATTTCGAACTACAAATTACTGCGTACACAATGGTGCATGACAAACTGGTAACTTCAGTTCAGTCAACAGGGCAAGAATTACAGTATTGGTGGGTATCTGCAGAAATTAGGTCACTTTGGAAACAGTCTCTTCGAGCCAAGTGTCTCAAAAGAACCTCCTGTTTACGGTATGTAATTTCGACATTTGGCGGTGCAACCGCAATCGACAAATTTTGCTGCTCCCTTTACGATTGATCGACACGAAGCCCAAGTTCCACAGTTTACTGGCTGGGCAAACTTTCGATCATCCCATCGTCCCACCTGGGTTCGATCGTTCGTGACCAATAATTCTACCAACTCGATCGTGGTTTTGGTTGACCAACTCGTCGCTTTGGGATTGCAGAGACAAAAAAATGTTGAAAATCACGATTGACGATGATCTTTTGGTGTTAGACACGGAGGCCTGTAAGACTATAAGAGCCCACGGGGGTCTGACGTAATCGGACCTGGGGCACCGACTCGGGCCTCGGGCAAGCAGCAGATCACAGATTAAACAACACTTGAGTCCTTCTCCTCGATAATTACCCATGCCAGGTAATTGCCGCAATCCGGGAACGGCACGCAGTTACCGCGATAATTCAGCGAACGGTGATTTCGAGTCAGATTGCCGGGCAGAAGTTACGTTACGTGGGCCAACCGCTCCGCCAAAGTTGGAATTGGTTGGAGGCAGAAATTGAGCCCCCTATCGCGCCCTGAACACTCAACTACCTCCCCACTTTCTTCATTCATTCACCCCATTCTCCCACTTTGAACGCGTCCCTTCAAGATCATTCGAGTCGATTCTACATGTTCACCTACGTCCTACGTGTTGGCTAACGCATTTACACCCGTCAGCCTACAATATCATCATGTAACGAGGCGATCGAATCGAATGATAATCTTCGCATGATAAGGCGGAAAAGCGTTCGCGTCACGAGAACCTAAAATGCTTCCCTTGTTGGAGAACTTGGTGCAATTAGGGAACTGTTGTAATAGCGCATTGTGAGTTTGGAAAGACTCACTAAAATCTTATGTGTGATTTTTTATTATTAAAGTCTATTTCTGCAGGTGAACATTTAATCCTTCAAGAGTACTGAAGCTTTTTTATGTAGCATTCTGAAAAAGTTTACATATTTCTTTTTAAATAGGGACAATATGCTTATTTTTAGTTTAGTTGTCAAAATGTTTTCAAGTTTTTTTTGCCCCTCATCCATAATTATATATTAAAACTGATTTACAATTTGCTAGTTATACAACTCATTTTAGAGCTGTATAACTACCATAATATTACGTATGATAGCTTTATTATCAGCTGCACTTAACAATCAGATATTGAGACGCATTTCTGATTTAATCTTCACTACTTTTCCTGCGTTACAATTTATGGATACTTGACGTCTTTAGGTCAGTTAGTTGCTTGAAATACAGACGAAGTTGATACATGTACTGCAGTATCATGGTTCAACGTCATGAATCACGAGTAACATGAATGGCACCCGTGACGAAGCTCAAATACCACACCCCAGAAGATGTTTCATCTTCAATTCTACTTGTTAGAAGAAGTTTAAATTGTACTACAAGCACTTCAATTTGTAAGTACATTTTTCTTCACATCCAATGGAAACTTTGAAAACAGAAATCTAGTACTGGAATTGGCCTATTTCCTATTAATATTTTCCATTTTTTAACCTGTTTCGGCATCATATTTCTATCAGCCTTTTGTCTGAATTAATTTCCTAATAACGGATGTGATAACCGTGCCAGAATAAGGCCATTCTTAAAAGATAAATCTCTTTTAAATATTGTGTAGGTCATGGTAAGACCTGAATTGGACCTGATATCGATCTTTCGACGATATACATTGGGCTTCTAAGAAAAACACGTTCGAAGACAATATTTTTGGGATTGGCTTGGTCATCAGTTTGTAATTAAAAGTTCCCCGATGGGACCGTGGCCTGGTCCGTGTCATTATTTTGAACCGCGCGGCGCCAGGATCCAGTATATCATCCTTCTACTAAAAAGCCGCATGGACTATGGTTCCGCATACCGGGTGTTCGGAATTTATAGAAAAATAATTTCGATCAACTAAAATCAGGTCAATATCATTGCTTCATTTTCATCATTCGTTTCTTTATAGCTCATAAATCTAAATGGGAAATACCACAAACAGATTAGAAAAATTGCGTAATAGTTTCAGATGACATTTTTATTGTATTTAATAAACAATAATAGTAAAAGAGTAATGTTCATGCTAAAGATCAAATATTCATATTTCATTCTGCATTCTTTTTTAATTTATATAAATAATTAGGATTATTTGATCACATATTAGAGACAAATAGATATATAGCAATAAAATGGAGGGGTATTTAATCTTTAAATTGAATTTATGATGATAAAGAATCCGTATTATCAGATCCAAATAATCGAATTCTAATATCTTTAGACTATCCAAACTGTCCTTTAACTATATCCTTTTTGAAAATTCAAGTGTCAGCTTGGACATATATGCACTCAGAAAATTTTGTTTCTTGAACCAAAACAAAAAATGTTTTCTTGGTTCTACATGAAAATTTGGTTGAATAAAAAAACTTATGGTCGACTCAATAAAATATTTGATTGGCCCAAATAAGTTTTTTAACCGAATCAACCAAATACTCCATCAAGCAAAATATTTAGTTAAAACAACCAAAAAATTAGGTTGAGCCAACTATCCCAATAGGAATTTTTTAAATCCGTCGTTATATTATTGTCATTTTAATTATTTAAAAAAAAAGTGGTAGCCGAGTAAAAAAAGTCCCATTGGCAACCCATCGGGATCCTGGATAAAGTCCTGCTAAAGTACTAGGTATAAGAAGAATCAGTACTTAAGTACCAACTTTTTTTAAACATTTTTAAAAGTCCAATCAGGGATGGAATAGCTGATGGGATTTATGTTAAACGAGTACTGCTGAAATAGGACTAAAGTACCAAAAAAGTTAAAAAATATGTTTTGTTTCGGCAGGAATTTTTTAGGGCAAGAATACCGGAAAAGTCCCACTTAATTTTTTTTTAATAGGTTTTTTTTCAACCGGAAAAGTCCAACTTAATTTTATTCTTTTGAGTAGGACTTTTTTAGAACAAAAGTGCCAGAAAAGATCCACTTAATTCTTTTTAAATTTTGATAGGTCCTAAATAATTTTTATAACATTTTGAACCCTTTTGGTACTTTGCTCCTATTCCAGCAGTATTTTTTAAAGACATAAGTACAATCAGCACTTGCAGAAATTTGGAAAAAATAAAATGGAACTTACTTAGTACTTTTGGCCAAAAATTATTTAGGACTTGTAAAATTTTCAACAGGAAATTAAGTGTAACTTTTCTGGTACTTTTATCCTAAAAACCAGCTGCTCAAAATATTTAAAAAAAAATAAGTGAAACTTTTTAAATACTTTTTTCGCAAAAAAGCTTTCATCCGCTCTTGTAAAAATTGGGAAAAAATGAAATGGAACTTTTCTAATATTTTTGTTCCAAACATTATTTAGGACCTGTAAAATGTTCTAAATAAAATTTAATGGTACTCTTCTGGTACTTTTGTCCTAAAAA
>UWNZ010521552.1:0-10422 GCA_900474215.1 Andricus inflator
GATACTTCATTAATTGAATGATTTCTTAAATTTTGAATGGTTACAATTTTTTAATTCTGAATTTTTATCGTGAACGCTGAATTTTCAATCTTTGCCTTTCATAAGTTTTAATTTTGTAATTAAAATTGGCATGGTTGAATTTTTAGAAGCATAATTAACAATTTTAAAATTTCCAAATTTTAAACGATTCAAATTTGGTTAAAATAATTGAAAGTTTAAAGGGTTTGAGTACAAAAAAGTTTTAATATCAAAGTTCCTGGTAATTAAGATATATTTCAGTTTCAAGAGGTGTTCGGATTCGCTTAATTTTCAACATTTTTTAGTAGAAATTTGGTAATTTTTAATGTTTCTCAATGAAAGTTACTTCATTTCAAACCTTTTTTAAATTAATTCAATTTTAAAGGTTTATAAAGCAGAATGCTTACATTTTGAGCTGTGTAAATGCCTTCGAATTTATTTTTTTATCTTAGACAAATTTTTCTAATCAATTAGACGATCAATTAGTAAAATTAGAATTTTTTTTGTAATAATAATTTCAAATTCTCAAGTTTCAGAAGCTTTGACTTTAAAATATTCAATGTAGTTTTCAATTTCAAAATGTCAAATTTTAATCGGTTTAAATTGAAAACTATTTAAATTCAAAACTCTAAAATTTTAAATTATACAATTTTGAACGCTTTCTTTTTAATCATTCAATCTCAATTCCTTTGAATTTTAATTAATTTAACTTTCAAAATTCTAATCAGCAATCATTGAATTTTTGACATTTTAAAATTGTTCTATTGTCAAAATTTTTATCTGAAATCAAAGAATTCGGAAATTTTTCAATAATACAATTTCAACTCTTCTTTAATGATTTTGTCCAATTTTTAACATTTAAATTTGAAATTTTCCAATTTTGAGAGCTTTTAATTTAAAATTTGCCAATTTCAAACACTTTCAATTTTAAATTAATTAATTTCAAACAATTTTATTTAAACATGATACAAGTGCAGTTCCTTTTCATCCCATTCGAAATATTGTCCTTTTTTCAAAATTTTACCAAATCCAAAATTGTTTGATTTGGAATATTTTCAATTCAAAACCTTTTAATATATATTTTTAATTTTCAAACGCTTTTAATTCACAATTATTAATTCTTAAATATTGTTTTAAAATTGGTTTAAAACCTAGTATTACAAAATTTGGTTAATAATGGATTTTTAAACTGTTTATATTTTTAATGCTAGGAAGTAAAAAGTTAGAGATCTGAACGCGCACTTGGCATGCGTGCATTTACTGCTAGTAACATAATAATACCCGTAAGTATAAAAAAAGACAAGGACATAAACATAATATTAAAGCATGAATTGAATATTTTCAGCTTTTACTTCTTATTACATAATTGCATAATTTCCCATCATCCACAGATTTTCGACGCATAATCTCAAATAATAATTCATTTTTTATCACCTAATTGGAAGATTTTCAGCAGTAAAAAATTTTTTTCCCTAATGGCCTCTTGAGGTAAGTGAGTTGGGAAACTCTTATAATAAGCTTCATTTTCATATATACTGCAAAGAGCATCCCGACATATTTACGCTAGTTACTTAAACCTACCATTAAAACTTGGTTTAAAGTCAAATACGGTGTTTTATCCGCTCAAAACTTTTTGTGTCATCTTTATAGAAAGAAACGCATAAACGTTTTGTTTTCAAAATAATTAGTCAATTTTTTAAATTTCATTGTACGAGGAGGTATTTTGATTTAAAATACTGACCCAATACACATCCTTTGTTCCTTCACAAAAAAAGGCTTTTACGATCACAATTTTTTAAAAAATTTAATTGAAACATGAGCCACTTTTCTTGGAATATATATTTTTAATCTTGATTAAATGAAAAAACAATCAAAATAGCTTAGAGATGAACAAGGACAAAAAATTTGGTTTATGTTTCTTCATAAAAATTCATTAAAAATCTATACATTTACAAAAACATAAATACAAGGATTTAACAATAATAAACAACATATCAGGTTAAATTGACTAAAGAAAGATCTAAATAGTCATACATTTAAAAAAAATTCTGGTACATTAATTTAGGTGTATCCTGAATGAAATTACATGATTTAAGATTTAAAATTATGGTGCCTTGAACATAGGTTACTTTGATATTCTACAAGATATCTGAAGATATTAATTTTCATTAAAAAATAACAATCGATCAAAAATATTCAAATTATCTGTATTGGAAAGTTTAAAAAAACGTATTTTTCCCTCACTCTGCGTAGGGCGAAATGGGCGCGTCCCTCAATTTTCTCTTCCGGCATATTTTGCCGGAGATGAATTTTCAAATTTGTTTGAATTAACCTAGAATTTTTTAGAACTCATACAAAATTCTTTGGAATTCTTTGGGACTCTTCGAAATTCTGTAGAATTCTTTAGAATTCAATTACATGAACGATACCATATTTCGAAAGAGAAAATTAAAATCCGGCATATTTGGGCGGAAGGAAATACTTGACCTTTCATATTTCGATGGTTGTCAATCTTTTTACGTATCTAGAGATCTTAACCTTATCCACACAGTTGTAAAACTTTTTATTCGCTGATGCTTCACTGAATTTCGGTGTTCCCGTTTTCAGTTTCTTTGGTAAATTTTTAATATGTGGATTAAAGTAAAAAACTATATGAGTTCTGATAGTAATAACTTTTTATTAAACACTACATAGTTTGGTTATATTAATAATTGATTATAATAATAATTAGATTGTAGGAACATCAAAAGTCGTCATACACATTATTCGTTCGTTCTCTTGATACTCTTTTTACCACCTTCCATTTTTTGTTTGGCTCTGAAAAGAAAGCAATATTCAGTTTAGAAAATATTGACATGGTACATGAAATCCTTTTTCTTTCCAGAATTTACTAATGTTCTGCACCATAAATTTTGAAAGTCAAAATTTTGAAATGAGCAAAAAATTGTAGGTTCTTAAGAATTCTGAAAGGTTACAAGAGAATAAACAAAGTTTCTTGAAATACCTGGGAAAATTCTAAATGATATTTTATTTCAATAACAAAATTTCGAAGCTTTCTTAAGAAAATTAAAATTTTTTTTAAAATGTTTCACAAGATTTCTATTAGCTTAGCACAATTGACGAAGAAAAATAAATAAAAAGATTAAAGATAAATAAAATAAAATTTTAAAAATACAAAAAATCGAAAATTATACTATAAAATTGCTATAAAAAATTAAATCAACTTACAGGTGCAAACATTAAATTCAGCGTATTTCATATGTTCGGCCACCTTGTCTTCCGACGCGCATGGTAGCGCTGCTTTGATCACTTTTATTTTCGCGTTTTTGATAACTTCACTGCTCTGACACTTATCTTTACGATAAGGAAAGTATTCCTTATCAGTAATTTTGAACTGCTTTTTTACTTCCGATTCCATATCTCCATAAGCATTTCGAAGATCTGTAAGAGCTTTTTTCGCGTTGGCCAATCTAGTTTCGATGTCAACGTTACAGTAGGCCTTCAGATCCTCATCGTCTATATTAAAAAGTCCCTGTAAATTGAATTTTTCAGCCGAAAACCTTTCTCTTTTTTCTGTAAATTTGTCTCCTGAAACTTTTTTTAATAAATGATTAAATTATTATTATTAATATTGTTATATATAATAATCTTAGCAAAAACAACTACGATGCAAAAAATTCCACGAAGTAAAAAGTTATCGGTATAATCAATATAGAAACTGATTGAAATTTAAATCATTGAAAAAAAAATTTTTGAGCAAATCTGAAAATATCTGAATATTACAATCTATTAAATTGAAAAACAAAAAACTCTGAGTGTATATTAAAAAGGAAAAAAACGTCAAACTAGGCCTAAAGTTACTCCTCAAGTTTCTGTAATTTTTACCATTGGATATATTTTAAATCCCTTTAAAGTCTGTTCCAAAACTCCTTTATCTGGTAACGCTAAATTGATACTTTAGGATAAAACTCGAAAATAATTATTTGAACTGTTCCAAATTTTCGCTGAAATTTTTAATTTTATGATTATGAAGACTCAACTTTAGTTTTAAAACCCTGAAGTCAAAATCAAACAAATCTTGAAAATATTCATTTTTTCTGTGTTTTGAAATATTTTTATCAGTTCTGCATATATTTTTAAAAGGTTTTGTATATTGTTTTGTTACAATGGTTAAAACTTTAACTATTTTGTGAAAATTTCCTCTTTCTTTCGTTGAAAATTTAACCATTTTGTTGAAAGATTGTCTTTTCGTGGTTCAAAATTAACTTTTTTAAATTGCAAATGTAAGTATTCCAGGTTTAGTAGAAAATTGATCTTTTATAGATAAAAGTTAATTTTTTCTGGTTCGAAAACTCATCTTTTTTTTCAAAATATCATCTATTTTAGAAAAATATTAGTACGTAGTTAAAAATTTAATTGCTCTTAGGAAAATTTAACAATTTTATTAAAAAGTTATCCCTTTTGTTGAAAATTGAACTCTTTTCGCATAATTTCATTTTTTTTGGTTAAAAGTGCAACGGTTCGCATAAAAATGAACCTTTTTTTTGAGGGTTGAATTATTTTTTGAAAGATTGGTCTTTTTTGGTTGAATTCTATTGTTTCTGACTTCAAATTTCTTCTACTAAAAATTACAATATTACATTTTTCGTTAAAAATGAATTTTTTTTTACTGAAAATTTAACTATTCCATTTTTTGTTCAAAATTTCTCTTTTTTAAACGCAAACTTAACTACTTTATGAAATTTTAAAGTACATTGTTGGAAATAAAAAGTGGGGAATTGAAAGTATAATAGGGCACGGGAAGTAGGGAAATCGAAAGAAGGGGAAGTAAGCGGAAATTAGGGCAGCAGAAGTAGGGTGAGTGGGAAAAATAAGGGAGGAATTAAGGGGTGTGAAATTAGGGGAAGCGTGGAGAGGCGAAGTGAGGAGAAATAAGGAGAGAAGACCTGATGGTAGGGAAGCATTTAAAGTGAGGAGGGGTGACTAGGGGAAGTGAGGGGAGTGGAAATGAGGAGAATAGGAGAAGCGAGGGAAAATTTGGGTTGGGGAAATAGGGGAAGTTCGTCAATTATTAGTTTTTTACTTGCGAATTTATCTTTTTTGGTTGAAAATTCATCCACTTGCTTAAAGTTAAACTACTTTGTTAATAAGTAATGCTTTTGGTTGAAAATATAACTATTTTGCTGAATTCCTTTTTTTAAGCTTAATATTATATTTTTTGACAGCTAATTCAACTATTCCAGTTTTCTGAGAGAATTGATCTTCTTTAGTTGAAAATTCGTCTTTTTGATTTGAAAATTCACATCCTTTTTTCGATGTTTCGTATTTTCCTAGTTAAAAATGCAACTGTTTGATGAAGATTGGTCGGTTTTGGTGAGGACTTTTATTTTGTTAAAAATTTGTTGTTTTTTTTTGGTTGGGAATTAATTTTCTTAAACTGAAAATTGAACTTTCCGACTTTTGCTTAAAAAATAATCCTTTTTAAATAAAATTGAAAGATGGTACGAAAAGGTAAGAGTAAGTAGGGAAGAGTTCGGAAATAAGGGGAAATTATGGGAATGAGAAGACGATAAGTAGGGTAAATGAGAGAAGGAAAATTAGGGCACATAAGTAAAGGGAAAGTAGGGGAAGTAGGAGAAATGAGCCAAGGGAAATTAGGGGAAACAATTGGAGAGAAAGTAGGATAAATTAGGAGAAGGAAAATAGGATAAATGAAGAAAGGTAAAGCCAATGAAATAAGATCACATGAAGAAAAGAGAAGTGCAGAAAATGGGGGAAGGGAAAGTATAAGAAATTAGGAAACGGAAATTAGGAAAAACTGAGGGATGAGAAGTAGCGTAGGTGAGGTGAAACGAGGGAAAATGATGTCAGGTGACGTAGAAGATGTGGGGAAAAATGAGGAAAGAGAAGGCGGGTGAAAATATGGTAGGGGAGTAGGGGTAGTGAGAGGAAATCAGAGGAAATGGTGTATGACGAAACTGTAGGAAATCACGGAAGGGGGGTAGGTGAGTAGTGTAGTGATGTGAAATTAGGAAAAGCAATGTGAGGGGAGTGGGAGAAGTGAGGATAAATTGGAAAGAGAGAGAGTAGGGGAAGTGATAGGAAATGAGGGGAGAGTAGCTAGTGGTGATAAGGGGTAATACTGGGAGGGGAAATAGGAAAAATTAGGGAGAGGCAGCAGAAGAAATAAATAAAAATGAGGGTGAGTAGGGAAGGGAAAGTGAGGCCTAAGGAAGGGAAGTAGGGGAAGAAAAGCGTTAGCTGGGGAAGCGAAAATACAAGGATGCAGAGGTAGAAGTTGAGAGAGGGGAGTGTAGGGTCCAGTAAGGGGAGGCGACGTAGGGGAACATAGGGGGAGTAGGGGTAAGAAAGTATGGGAATGGGAGGTTTTAGCTACTTAATTAACTTCTAATATAAAAACTGAATATAAAAGTGATAAAATTTGTATTGTTTTTAATTTTGAGTAAAATGTTGTATTAAAGAACTTACTTCATAAATTCCTGAAGAGCCAAATAAAGTTCGAAAATAGGAGTTCCAATTTCAGCCCCAGGTGGTAAAACGTAGTCTTCTCTATCCTGGGCATGAATTTGTAAACAAGCTGTAGTGACCCTAGCTCCAAGTTCATCATGCATCTAAAAATCAATAAAAAATTACCAAAAATTCCTTCAAGTTCAAATTAAAATTTCCACCACTTTGAGAAAAGATCAGTAGACAAGAGCTTAGGCAGGCAAAAATAAAGTTTATAAAAGTTAAAATATATTTTAAATAAATTTGTAAACAAAAATGTAAGTAATATGAAAAGATTTTTTCTTGATAAAATTAACTTATTTTTCGCCAAGTGAATTAACCTCAACTAAAACTCATGCAATCAGGAACGTAACCCACTTTTGAGATAATTTTATTCATCTAATTCATCAGCATCATTGCAAGAACTTTGTGCAAAATTTTGTAAACTTTAAGTATCATTTTCTCTGTTTCTAATCCAAGTAAATGCATCAATTTTCAAATTCATTTTCTATTCTGTGAATAAAACCTGGTCCTCAGGTCTTATGTTTTTTTTTTTTTTTGCAAAAAGTGTTTGAATTGTGAAATCTATTCATAAATAGTATTTTCCTTCTGAGGAATAAAGCCTGAGGCGAAAGCTTGAAAACTCGCTTCCATGTTTGCTAGGGCAGAATATTTTTGCATGTGAAAAATGTCTCTTTTAATGATCGCGTTTTACATTCTATTGATTATGTTTTCTCCTCAAAGCAGACGCTTTTCCCATTTTTTATTGGAAAATCGATCAAGGATAAAAAGAAAAAGATAAAAGATTGAAGAAAAGGTTGAAAACTAGGTTTCAAGTAAAAGCTAGTAACAAGCTATTTAGAGGACATCCACAAATTTCGCAAGTTGTTTTTCTGAAAACATTTTAATCCCCATCCCTTAAAACCTTACTAAGATTTTACAAACTCAGAAAATGAAGTAGCCCAGCTGGAGATTCATGTACAGGTTCCTCTGAAGATCCCGCACATGTTCCTGTACACGAACTTGACCAGGAATCTGTACAGGTAATCTTTATGGCTCCTGTGCAGGAATTTGGCAAAGGAAACTGTACATGATCCTGCAAAGGAACCTGTATGCAAGCTAATCTTTGAATGATCCTGTGCAGGTTCCTTCACATATTGAATTAGGTTGTGGGTTCATGTACAGTACTTGTTCAGGATCCTATACATGAACCTGCAAAGGAACTAATCCGCGAGGGTTCGATAGTGACCTGGCTCTCTCGATAGTGTGTACAGGAAAGTGTGTAGGATCACTCAAAGATTCCTTTTTCGATGCAGGTTCCTGTGCAGGTTCATGTACCGTTTCCTTCGTCAAATTCCTGCACAGGAACCGTCAAGGTTACCTGTGCAGGTTCGTGTACAGGAACGTGTCCAGGATCCCCCGAGGTTCCTGTACAGGAATTTTCAGCTGGGAGAGCAATAAAGTTAGCTAATTATCTTTTCTTATAAACAAAAACCGTTAGTTTAAATATTGTGATTCTGATATGTCGCGCAGTTCGAAACAGTTTGTGTAGTATGGATTTAAAAGTGTGTTGTCCGGAATCAAATGTTTATTTAAACTTTTATTCTTTAGTCTATAAATTATTCAAATTCATATTTACTTATCGCAGGCTTTATAGTATTTCTCCTTTTTCTTTTTCTCCTTTTTCCGCTCAAATGTGGACTGAATTGATCGAAACCAATAAGAAAATAAAACTATTTTTGTTTTAAAGATAAGTATTTTTGGTTGAAAAGTCTGCTATTAAATTTTTGGTTGAGAACTCAGCTTCTTATCTTCAAAATTTTATTATTTGGTTAAAAATTTAATTATTTTTGTCAAAATTCAAGAATTTGGTTACATACTCATTATTTGTTGTTGAAAATTCAAACTTTTTGATAAAAAATTATGTCTTCGGTGTAAAAATTTATCTGTTTTATAGAAAATACTATCCTTTTGTTTCAAATGTTATAAATTTAGAAAATTTCTAATTTAATTTAATATAGTACCCACACCAACTTTATTTAAATGAATTTATTCCCCATTTCCTCAATTTTTCTGGGCATCTTTTCCACATAAGAACGGACTAGATTTACAGAATCCAATCCTTCTTTTTTTTCAAAACGAATTATTTTGTTAAAAATATACTTGTTTGCTAATTAGCCTTTTTTTGTAGAAAATTAATCTTCTTGGATAAAAATTCAAGGATTTATTTTAAAATTGATCCATTTTGTTAAAAATGCAATAATTTTTCTTAAAGTATTAGTAATTTGGATTGAATCTCAGATTTGAGACGAACCATTTTTTGGAAATTCGTCATCTTGGCCTAATTAAACAGTTTTTTTTATTTTAAAATTTATCCATTTTGTTAAAAATGCAATAATTTTTCTTAAAGTATCAGTAACCATTGCATTTATGTTAAGAATTCATCTTTTTTCATTGAAAGCCGAAATATTTTGTGCAAAATTTTGTTCTTTTTTTGTTAAAGATTCACCATTTTTAGGAAAAACTTATTTGGTCGAAAATTTAACGAGTCAGTTGGAAATTAAACTATTTAATTGAAAATTAGTCTTTTTCAGTCGAAATAAATTTATTTTAATATAAAATTAAAATCTTTTTTTGGCTGACATATAAACTATTACATTTTTTGTTAAAAATTCTTCTTTTTTTGTTAAAAATTAAAGTATTTGATAAAAGTTGAACCATCTTGTTGAAAATGATCCTATTTGGTTGAAAATTGAATATTTTCTTGAAGATTCGTTTTTTTTTTTTCATTGAAAATTAATTTTTTTAACTAAACATGTAACAAATTCATTTTTTGTAAATTATGTTTTTTAGTTGAAAGTTCACCTCTTAAGTTGGAAATTTATGTATTTCGTTTAAAATTCGTCTTTTTCAGTAGGAAATTGATATTTTTGGCTGAAAATTCAACTACTTCGTTAAAAATTTACGTATTATTCTGAAAATAATTTTTTTTATGTAAGTTAAACTATTCCATTTTTAGTTGAAACATCATAAGTCTTGTTAAACAGTCGTCTTTTTCGGTACAAAATTAATTTTCTTTGTTAAAAATTCATCTGGTTTGTTGAAAATGCAATACTTTTACTTCAAGTGTCAGGAATTTAATTTGAATTTTAGATCGAAATTTAACTATTTTGTTGAGAATTTGTCCTTTCTGGATGAACTCAACTATTTTTCCATTGAAATTTACAAAAACTTTTTGTTGGTTATCAACTATTACATTTCTTGTCGAGAATTAATCTTCTTTGGTAGAAGTTCGAATTAATTTATGAACAATTCCTTTTTTTGGTAAAGATTTATCAGTTGAATTGAAAATTCACTTCTTGGCCTAAAAATTTAACTATTTATTTGAAAATTTATCTATTTTGTTGATAAATTATGTGTTTTATTTAAAATTAATTTTTTAAACTAAACATTTGACTTATCCATTTTTGGTTTTAAAAATATCATTTTTAGTTGAAATTTGATCTATTTGGTCGAAAATTTATATATTTTGTTAAAAAATTCTCTTTCTCTGTAGAAAATTAATCTTTTTGGTCAAAAATTCACCTACTTAGTAAAAAAAGTCATCTATTATGTTGAAAATCCATCTTCTGGGATTGATTTTTTTTTTTGAAAATTCAGCCACTTGTTTAAAATTCAAATTATTCTTTTTAAAATTCTATAATTTTACGTAAGGTGGTGAAAAGTTAAAGTGTTAAAATTTAATTTAATTAAATTTACATTAATATTATTTTAAAGAATCTATTTCCCTATTTTCGTGAAAAATCTACTTATTCTTCTTTTTTTAAGGAATTTCGCCCTGTGAGGCCTCTGTTATCAAAACAGTCGAAAAAATGTTTTTTTTTGCTTCTTCTTGTA
>UWNZ010542114.1:0-13074 GCA_900474215.1 Andricus inflator
GAAGCGATACATTTTCCCGCGAAATCTGAATAATGTAATTGTTATTAATAAAGATAGAAAATACGAGTTTTTAAATCCTAATTCAAAATGCCTATAAATGCTCATTAAATTCTCAAATCAAATAAAGGTCGAGCATATTCTCGAGCATATTCTCATGCTCGTGAGGATTTCTCCGATCACTTAAACTCCTCAGAACACTACCGCCAGTGATTGGGTTAAACATAACCTAATTTTACGTTTATTATTTAAAAATGTACTAAAAAAATATGAATAAAGGCTAAAAAAGTGTTAAAAGTGTTTAGAATTCCACTGAACCCTGTATTTGTACCAAAAGTTGACATTTGAATGATCAAAAAAATTTTTCCAGCTGTCAGCTGGAGACCCCGTTAGTCAGTGGAGCCACTGCATACTATTATTCTGATTGGTTCAACACCTTTCAGGACGTGACGTTTCAAGGTCACAGAGTTTTTTTAATAGTGTTTTCCATTCTGTTTTTTTTTCTTTCTCATAAATGAAGTATTCAAACCAATTTTTTAATATACTAATTTTTTTAGAATTTTATGCAATATTTAAAATTATCTAAAATTCATTCAACAACCTTATTAGAGCCATTGTAATAAAAGTATAATTAATTTATTGAAATTTCATTATTGGATAACAAAATTAATAATATGTTATAAGAAATCTAAATAAAGATTCAGTCTTAGATTTCTAATTTCAGTCATAATAAATAAGCGGGAAATGAAAGACATGTGATTGACAGATTCAGAATTTCTATTTTAAATTTTATTTACTCATGTGTTCTTCCTAAAGATATTTCTGGAAAAGAACTGACCAGATCTAAAGTTTGAAAAATGAATGAAACACAAAACGCAGTAGAATGAACCATCAAAAATACGTGTTTTACAATTTGAGGTACCTCTGCCAAAAATCAGATGTCTGAAAAAAACGTTTTTATTTGATTTTAAGAATAAAAATAATATTACTGATAATCTAATTTTAAACTCTTTTAAGCTTCTTACCAATTTTTAAAAAATGGTTGAATTTTAGTAATTCACAGTTTTTTTCGGAAAAAAATTCTCTACAACTCTACTATTTCTAATTTTGAAAGAAAATGTTTCTAGGGATGAAATCCCTATAAAAATTTTTTTTAATTTTAACAAATAATATACCTAAATATTATTTACTTATTTGGAAAATTGGAAACAGTAAAATCATAGGGCATAATTTTTCCAAAAAAATAAGCCATGATTAAATCAACTTCAACTATTTTTCGAAAATTTGTAAGAAGCAACAGTAAGAAAATCTTGGTGACAAAAACTATTGTTAAAATAATTATTTTTCGAAAGTTTTAAGCTATTTCAAGAAACCTAATGGATTTTATTTCACAAAACATAACTGATAATTTAATTTCAGTTATTAAATTCATAGGAAATTTTTTTTCTCTTCAGAAACCTGATTTTTGGCACGACAACTACCTTAAATGAAACGACCTTGTTTATTTTTGGTTAATTTAAATTGTATTTTTAAATACACGAGTATGTATTTTTAAAGAGAACTGCGTTGCATCAATAGAGTGGGAATTAATTATTCCTCTAAATCACTGCGGTAAATGTTAAATTTGTATTTATCATTATTTCGCNNAAGTGCTCGTGAAATGAGCACCATATAAGTATAAATATAGATAATGTGGAGTCATTCGAAATCGAATTCACAGCTAGTTTAAAAAATGGTTGAATTTTAGTAATTCACAGTTTTTTTCGGAAAAAAATTCTCTACAACTCTAATATTTCTAATTTTGAAAGAAAATGTTTCTAGGGATGAAATCCCTAGAAAATTTTTTTTTTAATTTTAACAAATAATATACTTAAATATTATTTACTTATTTGGAAAATTGGAAACAGTAAAATCATAGGGCATAATTTTCCCAAAAAAATAAGCCATGATTAAATCAACTTCAACTATTTTTCAAAAATTTGTAAGAAGCAACAGTAAGAAAATCTTGGTTACAAAAACTATTGTTAAAATAATTATTTTTCGAAAGTTTTAAGCTTTTTCAAGAAACCTAATGGATCTTCTTTCACAAAACATAACTGATAATTTAATTTCAGTTATTAAACTCATATGAAACTTTTTTTTCTCTCCAGAAACCTGATTTGTGGCACGACAACTACCTTAAATGAAACGAGCTTGTTTATTTTTGGTTAATTTAAATTGTATTTTTAAATACACGAGTATGTATTTTTGAAGAGAACTGCGTTGCATCAATAGAGTGGGAATTAATTATTCCTCTAAATCACTGCGGTAAATGTTAAATTTGTATTTATCATTATTTCGCGAAATTATTGCATTCAATTTTAATAGGAAAAAGTAAGTCATCGATTTCCTCTCTTTTTTACTGTCAATACATTGGCAGATATTCCTAATTGAAAATTGGACAAAAATTTAACAATTGTTATCTCTGCTAATATTGATCGGATGAGGAAAATACTTCTGCACAAATGTACGCAGAAAATGTTGAAATGAAATTTTAAAAAAAATTGATATATCAATTTTGGTATTGGTTACTTACTAAAGAATTTTTAATTTTTATTTCTTGATGCTAGTGCTACCGCGAAATTAAAAATCAAATAGTAGAAAACAATATTGTAAATTGTTTATAGGAATGCTCGCTTCTATTGGTGTGTAAGCAGAATAAATTTTTTATTTGTTATAAACAAATTAATGCGCAAAAATGCTTTCTTAAGGATCAACAAGACTCGATATTTTATTGTATAAAATATTATTCGCAATATACTTCAAGGTAATATTTAATTACGACCTATTATACATTAAATATTTTAAAAACAACATTCTGATAATAATAATTTAATAAAAAAACTAGCTTTAATTAAACTAATTAGACCTTTGTTTTCTCAACTATATTAAATATCAGTATCTTCAAAATGACCTGGTACGTGGATAATTAGTCAGCAAGTAGACATTTTGTCTTTTAAATAATTTGATAAACAAATTAACGATTTTTCTACTTTTCCGCGCATAAAAATAGCTTTCTCTTCTCCTCGCTTCCCCAGTTGACACTCCCCTTTCCCTACTGCCCTTCCCCAGCCGTCACTTCCGCTCCTCTACTCATCCTTATTTCTTTTAACTTTCCCTACTTCCCCTCACTTCCCCTTTTTAATTTCCCCTCACTTACCCTGCTTCCCCTACCCTTATTTACCATAATTTCCCCTACTTCCCGTTCCCTAGTTTGCCCTAATTTCTCCTACTTCACCTCCTTGCCCACCCCATATTTTCGCTCACTTTCCTTACTTCCCCAACCCTCAATTGTCCTACTTTCCTCACTTTTTCTCACGTCACATACTTCCCCTTTACTCATTTCTCCTACTTCTTCCAAAATTTCCCTTCACCTACCCTCACTTCTCCACCTTGGAAAAAAGAACTACAGATGGATGGACGGACTGATGGACAACCGAAAGGTAGAATAATGTCGAAAATTATTACTGAAAGCTAATTTTTAGTCCATTCTGTAAAAAATCGAAAACCCCTATCTATAGAATAACAGCTAAAAAGTTAATTTGTTTATTAAATATAATAACGATGTTCAGAAATAGTTAGTATGTGATTAGTCGTAATTAAATATTATTTTACATATACTGCGATGAAAATTTTATGTAATAAACATCTGAACCTTGTTAACCCTTAAGGAAGCACTTTTACTCATTAATTTGTTAATAAAAAATAAACCACTTTTTATATTTGCTCACCAATACAAGTCAGCATTTCTAGAAACAATTTAGAATGATTTTAAACATTTTTGATTGGTCACAAACAGTTCGTGGATAACATAAAGAGACTTACAATTTTTTTAATTTATTTCTTTTCTAATTTCGCGGTGTTCCTAGTAACTAAGACCAACAAATAACAATTGTTTGTTAAATGGAGAATACAAAATTTGATATCTCAATCCTTTTAAACGTTCTTTATTTTAATCATTCTTACCTACATTTGTATAGAAGTGTTTTTCTGGTCCGATCAATAATAGGAAAGATAAAAGTTGTTAAAATATGGTTTAATTTTCAATTAACAATATTTATCAAAATATTTAAAATTTCGTAAAACTTTCTCACCACATTATTCAGTATGACAAACACTACGAGGGTCTACTCACTGCAGAATCTGGAAATCTTAAAACTGTGAATGCAGCAGTCTGTATTGAATTCTTCCAGAGATTTCCAAGATTTCTGCACGCATGCTAGATTGCTGAGATTTCCAAGAGTTCCTCGAAGAGTCCTCTCAAGGTTTCCCGCGCAGCAAACTGAGATTTCTCAATAAGTAGTCCCTCGAAACGCTATACAATATTAAATAAGAAAGGAAATCAAAGACCCACTTTTTCCTTTTCAAATGAAATGCCTCCAAAATCAAGCATAAAGTTTAGAGCAATAAAATTGACAATATGAATTTTAATGTACATATATGAACTGCTGGAGGTTATCACCAAAAGTTGGATCTGCACATAAGTGAAAACAGAGAGAATGGAAAACGGGTCGTTTATGTATGTAAACTATAAAGGGCAGGTGGAGAGCTAACTGGCTGTGCTGGGTGAACTCGTTTGTCAGACCATAATGGTGAAACTACCATTGAATGTGATTACTCTGTACCTACATCTAAGCCTGAGATATCTAGTTACAGTTATCTCTTCTCAATCTCAAAAGCTTCGAAATTTATCGTCACAATGATAATGTTCAAACATTCCGGAATTCTAAATTGTTTAACTTTAAAAACTTTCGTTGCAAATCGTTCAATTTTATTTTAAATACTTGGTTTAAGTATCTAAAAAAAGTTGCCTGATTTCGGAAACTAATAAACTATGAAGTTTTCAATTAAGATTTACGGTAGTGAATTGCCACCAAGTAAAAGAAAAATTGTTAGAGTAGGCACCGCGCTCCAATAAGAAAGGATTTTGTAGACTACTAAGACGTTCATTAAGTCGTTCAAACCTCCCTCTTCAATACTTTCCCTCTCCTGCTCACCCTACTTTCCCCTACTTTCTTACCCCATACATCAACATTCGACCCCTTCCCCAACTTCTTCCTCCTCTACTTCCCCCTTTTTAAGCTTCCCCAGCCGACACGCCCCTTCCCCTACTCCCTCATCTTCACTTACGTCCCCACTCCTTATTCCCGTTCTCTTGCCCTACATCCCTTACCCTTTCTCCTCATCACATAACCCCCCCTTGTTTTCCCTACATTCCCCTCATTTCCAATCACTTGCCTGCTTTCCCTTCTCTCATTTCCCCTCCACTCATTTCTCTTAACTGCCCCTACTTCCCCACCCCTCCTACCTCTCACTTCCTCTACTTTCCCAGCCCTCGTATGAAAAAATCGTTGGGACCCCTTTTAAAAATACTCGATATTAGTTGTTTTTTCAATCAATTTCTGTCCTTTTCTTCAAAAGGAACAAGTAATAGGTTATGCTTTCTCTGATAAAAGTCCTTAATTTTTTTCCCCAAGAAAGTTCCTAAATGATTATTATTAATTGAGTTTCCCCTACCTTTTGCGATTAAAACAAATGTGTGAAGGCATCAGTTTTTCTTAATTTTACGTTTTTTAGCATAGATCGTTCTGAAGTAACGACGCCCTAATGAGAATAATATCTTGTCCCAACACATCCTACATGAAAATTATATCAAAGTAAATTAAAGTAGATTAAATTATCCTTAATCCTAAAAAACGAAAGAGCATCCTAGCTCTTACAGAACATCAGTTATAGTCTCGTTAGCAGGTTGCTTTTTATGGGATTCTTTTTACAAATTCAATAAATAAATTATTGTAACTGTTTTGTTTCAGTGCAATAACCCAATGATTTTCTTATTCACTTATGTCATGCTAAAATCCATTTATTGTATTAATAAATTAGAAATATATAAAGTATTAATCAATTTTTTTCAAAGCACAAGCGTTAAAAAAAAGAGTGAAAAGTGCTGATGTAATACGTACAAAATAAGTTTTAAATAAAAAATATGACCCATAATAAAGTTCCATAAAGAGCAGCCTGCTATAAGAGACTATAACTAATTTCTGTGAAAGCTAAAATCAAATTTTTTTCGTTTTAAAGATAACTTTAGCTACTTTAATTCATTTTCATACAACCATCATGTAGGATCTATGTAGGGGACAAGATATTATTCGAAAAAAAAAGAATTAAAACATTTTTTTTATTGAAAAATCTCTTTAAGTCGCCATAACTTCAAAACTATTTATGCTAGAATATTCTTTTTTCTAATTGTTCGGAAATTTGTGAAACTTTTCTTTGCTTTTCAGAAGTTTTGCTTAAAGTGCACCAAAAATGTAGAAATGAAGGAAACTGATGTTTTTTTACACTTTTTTCAAAATCTAAAAAGGCGGGGAAAGTCGATGAATAATAATCACATAGGAAATTTTTTTGGGCGAAAAATTAAAGGATTTTAGCGGAGAAAACTTTATTTATTACTCGTTCCTTTCTCAAAAAATCAAATAAATTCATAGAAAAAACTGATATCGTGTTATTTTGAAAGGAGGCTTAAAGATTTTTTTTATATTCGACAAAAATACTCCGGGGAAATCCCCAAAACATAATTTCTAGGGTAAAAACCTTAGCCTGCTTCTTTAAGTGAAACTTGGTTCTAAGGGAGCGTGTAGTGTCATTTCCCAGGAAATTTAAATTAATTGATTGTAGCCTCCAGTTCTCAACTAATTCGTCTAAGAATTTCCAGATAAATTTACTTCTGTCCGCTAGGCAGCACACGTATTCAGAGTCCAAAAACTGATCGGCGACCCTCACTCCTTGCGTCCCCGTCCGCTTCAATTTTCTTTCGTGTGCGCGAGCAGGCACGCGTGTTTTTGAGTTTAATCGGCATTTTTAGTGTAAATTTTGCGAAAATCGTTCTTGTCAAGATGGGAAAAAGGAAACACGACGATAAGGAGGAGGATTTCGATAAGGTTTTAATGAAGCTGAAGCGATTGACCGAAAAAGACGACAAGATGCGGAAATACAAAGCAAAGGAGGCCAACAACGCCGGCGGTGGAGATGCCGGTAAGCCGCCTAATAGCGAAAACAAACCTCCGAACGGAGAAGACAAGATCGTCGACGACGGGAAGAAAACCAAGAAGGGAGACAAAGGCGAAAATGCATAAAATTCGATCGACAATGGAGGAAAGTCGGGTGATGACGACGCTGTTCCTGATGATGGGGTCGCTCCTGGTGAAGAAGTCGACGAGGAATGGTAACATCTCCTAAGTAAACAAATTTTCATAGATTATTGGAGGGGGAGATAAATCGCGAGTCATCTGAATAGACGGTTTTGAGCTTGCTAGGCGGCAAGACAAAAACAGCGCTCTTGCGTCCGTGTTTGCTGTCCGGCAAAACAAGGACAGACACAAAGGCCCGCGCTTGTTATGTTTCAAGACAAGGGCAAACCGCCTAGACTCCTTTGCTGCGCGGCAAAACGACTTTATCGACAGCACAATGGCATGATTAGTTGAGAGATTTTCACAGAAATGTTCTTTTTTTTTCATATAGGTGGGAGAAGATCCCACTGAATCTCAAGACTTGAAAATGACGTTAAAGCCAAAACTATTGAAGCGTTGGGCTTTTTTTGTAATAAAGTGATCAAGAAGGATGACTTCGATTTTTTCACTAGGAAATATGCTTGCATAAAGGAGCTCGATTCCCCGTTACTTAACCCGCAAATTGCGGTGACAATGAAGGATTTCGCCATCGGCAGAGATAACCATATGTTTGAAATTCAGAAAGTGTCAGGAATAGCGCTGTCGATGACGGGTTATTTGATGACGTCTACTTACGAGAATAGGAATCAAGGAATTGATCTGAAGGATGTATTATCACATCAGCTCATCACGGCGAAAATCCTAACCCAAATAATACACAAACAATCAGTAAGCAGAAAAGCCTTTATGGAACCGAGCCTAACAAAGGACACTAAAGCAATTCTTAAAGGAACAAAAATAGAAGAATTTTTCTATGAGAAAAACTTGACGGAAAAAGTAAAGGAAGCGAAGGCCCTAGACAAGATAGGTGAAAACCTTAAAATTCAGCAAGCTGCAAAACCAACACTTGCAAAGCAGAATTTAAACAACAAAACCCCATTCGTGGGACGTCCACTAGCGGAGCAGATGGGGCATACATTTTCCGGAGGACGTCAGAGACCAAAGGTGTATAAAAAAAAACAGCAATTCGTCAACCACAAGGCGCAGACGCAACCTCGTGAGAGGCCATATTTCAACAGGAAGCAGTAGAAAACATAAGTTCAACAACGGGTAGGTTAAAGCTGTTCTACGGAAAACGGTTGGAAATAACGTACGATAAATTCATTCTCAATTGCATATCCGGGGATAAGATTCCATTGGCGTTAAATATTAGAGTTATTGAAAATACAGTTAAAAAGGTAGCTTTAACCGATAAAGAAAAGATTCATGAGATGCATGGAGCTATCGCAGAATTTTTAAAGAAAGGGGCTGTACAAACATGTACGGAGAATGAGGGACAATTTGTATCGACTCATTTTTTAAGGAAAAAAGCCAATGGTTCGAATCAGTGCTTTTTAAATTTAAAAGATTTAAATAGATACGTCACTAATCGACATTTTAAAATCGAAGATTTAAAAACTGCAGTGCAATTGATTTTTCCAAATTACTTCTTAGCGTCAGTAGATTTATAAGATGCTTATTTTCTTATCCCAGTTCACGAAATGAGTAGAAAATTATTACGTTTTCAATTTAGGGAAAAATTGTACGAGTTTGTTTGCTTACCCTTTCGGCTATGCACAGCACCTTTTACATTTACAAAAATGATTAAAGTTGTCATGAAATATCTAAGAAACCAAGGCTTATCTTCTTTAATATATCTCGATATTTATTGTGTCGAAGAAAGGAGAGAGCAATGCACGGAAAATGTAAACGAAACAATCAGAGTTCTAGAAATGCTAGAATTTCGTTTCAAATACGGAAAGTCAAATCTAGTGTCGACGACGAGATGTAAATTTCTGGGTTTTATTATAGACTCGGAAAGATACGCTGTGGAACTTACAAACGAAAAACGAAATAATATGGCTCAGCTAGTCAAAAAATTTATATCTAGAAAAACATGTACAGTTAGAGAATTCACTCAGCTAATTGGAAAATTGATTGCGTGCTGTCCAGCAGTAGATTACGCTTGGCTGTTCACGAAGCTACTAGAAAAAGAAAAATTATTTCAACTGACCATTAAGGATAATTGTTATAACAAAACAATGGAAATCTCGGAACTATGAAAACAGAGTTTTTATGGTGTAAAAATAATATAAATAATATAAAAAGATAGCATTCACTATATCAAGGGGAGTTCATTTGCTATGACCATTCACACCGATGCAACGACTAGCGGTTGGAGCGCTTCTAATGGAGAAAGACAGATTTGCGAGTTTTGGTCTTTAGAGGAATAACAACTTCATATAAACTACCTAGAATTACTAACGATTGAGATAGCTTTACAACAATTAATGTACGCTTCAGATGTGAGAAACGAGCAAATATTATTAAGGGTAGATAACACTACAGCTTTAGCTTATGTTAACAAAATGGACGGCATAAGATTTGACAGATTCAGTAATTTAGCCAGAGATATTTGTCAATGGGCAGAATCAAGGAGAATTATATTATTAACAGCATATATTCCTTCAAAAGAAAATATAATAGCTGACAGACTATCGAGAATAAAGAATCTTGACACTGAATGGGAGCTCAAAATCAAACATCAACACATAGTTGATATGTTAGGCCAGCCGCACATTGATTTATTCCTTACGTATAATAATACCAAGTGCAAAAAATTGGCATCATGGCAACCGGAAAGTAGAGCCACCTTTGTTGACGCTTTCATAATAGAATGGTCAAATTTTTTCTTCTACGCGTTTTCGCCTTTCTCCTTGATTCTCAGAACCCTCGTCAAAATTAAACGAGAAAAGGCATGCGGAATAATCGCAGTACCATACTGGAAAAATCAACCTTGGCTTCCACTACTCGAAAGCCTTATATTAGGGAAACCAATAATACCAGAACCTAACCCGGACTTATTACTATCACCATGCAGGTTGAAGAGACACCCGAGGTCAGATCACCTGAGTTTAATTGCAAGCAAAGTATCAGGGAGGCATTTATAGAAAGAAATGTACCAGAGGAAGCTGCGGATGTATTCTTAGCTTCACTGAGCGAATCTACGTTGAAGCAATACGGAATTGCACTGAAACAATGGCACAACTTTACACTTAAGAAAAAGATAAATTTTTTTAATGTTAAACCAGAGACTGTTCTAAGTTTTCTTACGGAACTTTATAATAACGGGTCATCCTATGACACGGTGAATTCTTGTATAAGTGCTATATCATTAATCACAGGAAATGAAATTGGTGAGCATCCCAGTATTAGTAGGTTTATGAAAGGTGTATATAAATTGAGGCCTTCGAGACCAAAATATTCAACCACATGGGATGTCTCGATAGTATTAAATTATTTAGAAAATCTAGCTATATCATCGGTAGAAAACTTAACTATTAAAACTGTAACACTATTAGCCTTAAGTACCGCTCAAAGAACTCAAACACTTACAATAATTAAAATAAGTAATATTCAGACAGTAGAAAACGGCATTGAAATAAGGGTACCAGAATTGTTAAAAGCGTCCAAAGCGGGCCGTTATCGACCCTGTTCCCAGCTTCCAAAATTTATAGAAAAACCAAATTTATGCGTTGTGTTAACGATATTAGAATATATAAATCTAACCAAAGTTTACAGAAAAGACTGCGATCAACTGTTTGTGTCGACAAAAAAAACTTATTCATGCAGTAAGTGCGTCAACAGTCAGCAAATGGGTCAAAAAATGTTTAAGTCGAAGCGGCATTGACACAGAAAAATTTACGGGGAACTCCACAGATCACGCCTCTACATCAGCGGCGTCTGCAAAAGGGTTAGATTTTTACACAATTAGGAAAACTGCTGGATGGTCCGAAAGATCATAGGTGTTCGAGAAATTTTATCAGATACCTATAATAAAAAATGGTTTTAAGTTTGCAAATTCTATACTAAATGCAAAAATTGCCAACTAAAAAAAAAATAAAAATAATCAAAATTGTATTAGAAAATTGTGATAATTTTGCCAGTTTACTTTGCAAAACTACAATTGTAATGTAGGGGAGCTAGGACGCAATATAATTGAACGATCAAACCAACTTATCAAGTGAAGTTCGACCGAAATTATATGAAGTCCTCGCTCGAATACATTACAACCCACCAAAAACCAAATCAAAAAATTTATTCACCCCTACCCTATCAAATCACCCTGGCAAAATATAAATATTAGCTTAACTCTAAAATATGAAGCGGACGGGGATGCAAGGTGTGGGGGTCGCCTATCAGCTTTTGGACTATGAATACGTGCGCTGCCTAGCGGACAGAAGAAGTTCCTTCGACCTCTAGCCTAAAATTTTTAACCGATTCGCCTAAAAATGTCATGATAAATTGACTAAATGAAGCTCTAGTGCCATTTTTGAGGGAATTTTAATTCATTAATTATTTATAGAAATATTTTACTTTTTATGCCCAAAATTCCATTTTTAAACAGTTCAGTCAAACTGTAGCCTACAGTCTTGAACTGATTCGTCTAAAAATGTAAGAATAAATTTACTAGATGAAGATGCAGTGCAATTTTACAGAAAATTTTGATTTATCGATTATTTCTAGAGATACTTTACTTTTTACGTTCAAAACTCAATTTTTCAGCAATTTATTTGACTTGTAGTCTGCCCTTTTTAAATGATATGTCTAAGAAGTTCATGATAAATTGACCAAGCAAAGCTCTAGTGCCACTTTTTAGGAAATTTCAATTAATTAATTATGTACAGAAATATTTTACTTTCTATGTCCAAAATTCAATTTTTTATCAGTTCAGTCGACCTGCAGCCTACAGTGTTTATCTAATTCATCTAAAAATTTCACGATAAATTCACTACATGAAGATCCAGTGTAATTTTATAGAAAATTTCGATTTATGAATTATTTCTAGAGATATTTTACTTTTTATGCAAAAAATTCGAACGTTTAATAATCAAGATTAGCGTTAGTCAATCGTTGCTGAGTAAAAAAAAAGCCAAAAAAATATTTTCTTAAACTATCTATGCACTCAGCCCTTTTTGTATTTAAATAAGTGCATTCTTCATCGATTTGCATAAAACCTTTTGAAATGAATAAAAAATCGCCTAAAAATAACGTATATGCATACACATTGTAGATTTCTTAAAAACTGCATACAGCATATTTAAGAAGCATAACAAATTTATCATTTTTCGCCGTGACTAAGTGTACCGAAATGTCTGTAAGAATAGGCAAATTTTTTCGGTATAAATAGAGGAACTTAGAATCTGGAAATTTGCACCAAAATTTCGGTGCAAATAAGCGAATTTCTTCGGTCCACAGTCAGTCGATCTGCAGCCTACATTATTCAAACGATTCGTCTAAAAATTGCATGATAAATTAACTACATATAACTTCAGTACCGTTTTTTAGGAAATTTTGATTCATTAATTATTATTTCTAGAAATATTTAACTTTTTATGATCAAAATTCAATTTTTTTAGCAGTTTTGTCGACCATTACATTGTGTACAGTTTTGAATATTCTTATTACTTTGAAACGAGTATTTTACTTATTAAAAAAGAAGTGAAATATCAGCAAAAACATCTACGATGCGAAAAATTCCGCTATGCAAATAGTCATCAGTACAATCAGGATAATTTATAACCTCAAAGTTTGCCAAGTATAAAATATATTAAATAGGGAAAAATGGAAACTTGGCTAAGAAAATTTCTGTAATCTTATCAATCCATTTTTTTTAAATTTCTGTATCTTTTAGAATTGCTTGGCAAACTTTAGTTTCACAAACTAGGGTAAATAGGGGAATTACCTTCACTCTAACCAAAAAGCAATACCCAGGAATAATTGCATTTATTAGGGATTTGCATGCTTTTAAGCAAATGTCAGTTTA
>UWNZ010550737.1:0-10129 GCA_900474215.1 Andricus inflator
GCAAAAATTGGAGAATCGGTTTATTAGTCACACCTCATTTTTATATTACCCCCACATGACTTTATTAGCTGCACTCTTAAGTTCGAGTTGAGTTAAGCAGAAATGGATCGAGTCACTTTTTTAGATAAACCTTCATTTTTTCATATTGTACCAGGCATAAACGTTTTGGGAAATTGTTTCAGTTTATGTAGTTTCTTTTTTCAAGTTAGATCAGGCGGCAATTGACAAAAAACATATTATTAGCTATACCCTCAATTATTCCAGTTTGATCAGGTGCTGCATCCTCAATTTTAAGTTTGTTTAGGCGAAAATGGGTTAAGAATTGCATTATTAGATACATCTTAATTGATTTGAGTTGTGTCAGACATATATGTTTTGTAAAATTTTTTCATTGTATTTTATATTCTGATTTTTTCGAATTGGATCAGGCAAAAATTGATTGGAAAATGAGTTCATCAGATATATCTTTATTTTTTGGAGTTGTATCAGGCAGAATTGGGTCGGATTGGTTTCATTAAATATACCATTCTCTTCTCTCTACTAATGAGATCCTCGTCTTCACGCATGCGCATTATTGATCCGGGCCTTCGTTGAGAGCACTGCCTCATTTTTTCCAGTTAGATCAGGCGGAAATTTTTCGTGAAATAGTTTTATTAGATATACTCTCATCTTTCGAGTTCCGTCAGGCGAAAATTTGTCATAAAATCGCCTTATTAGCTGTAACCGGGAATAAGAGTTTAACTAAAACAAAAGATACTGATTTTAAAGGATAGGAAAAGAAAACCTGTTTGCTTCATTTTCATACTACTTACTTTCTTTGTATCCGTTTAAACTCGTTAAAGTTTCAAAATCGACATTAAAAATTTGGATCACCCTTCTACTTAAAACTCATCTGCAATTTTTAATTTCAATACCACAAAAAGATTTAAATCAACGAGCTTTCATAATTCCAGAGTAGCAACAAAAAAGTTACATCTTCATCACACAGACTTTTATACTTTAGCCATAAACCTCTTAATCTCGTGAGTTCCGTAATTGGATGATATCTGCGAGGCAAGAAATTTCATGAAATGGCTTTTATGGAGAAACTGGACTTATAATCCAAGTTCTACCTGAGAGCGAGAAAATTAATTTTATTCACAAAGTTCATGTCAATTGGAATAAACTTTTCAAATAACCACTATCAAACTTGTTGAAATAATCTATCAATCAAAAATAAAATCAAAAAATATTTTAATTGGAAATGGATTGAAAAATCGCTTTATCAGATATACCTTATCTTTTTCGAGTAGGATCAGGCAAAAATGGATATGAAAATCGTTTCATTAGCTATACCCTTAATTTTTTATTGGTATCAGACGGACATGGGTAGGAAGCTCACATTATCAGCTATATTCGCATTTTCTCAGATTCAAATTAGCACGCGCCTGTAAATTTTGTTATTTTTAGATGGTATCGTTTGAATTCAGGTGCTGAATCGAATTAAGTTTAATTCCGATATCGGAAATCTGCATGTTCGGATGCTTGGGATAAACTCACTGATTCGTCGCAGCAGGTGCAATTTCAAAGAGTTGCAAGCAAGTGGTAGAGGAATGAGGATTCAGGATGGAGGTAACAACTGCAGGGTGAACTGCTTGCGAAGTCAAAGTTCCCGTGTTCACAGCAATTTTATATTGCTGCGCAATAAAGAATCCCCAGCATTCTACTTGGTCGCAGTTTCGTTTGTTCACTCGTGGCACGTTTGCGAATAGTACTAGTGCTCAACGAAAAGGAGATGTAAAGGAAGAGGAGAATTTATATCGATGAAAAAAAACGCTTTTCGATTATTTAAAAATTTATATCAAGTGATGAAGTTTGACCCTTAGAAGAAAAAAGTTTTAAGTTAAAAACACAAAAAGTCGGTAAATCATCGTTTTTATTTAATTGTATTTTTTTGCTTGTATCCACAAGTGAGCAAAAACTTATTGGCACTACCATTTAGTACATCCATTAGAGTTACAAGAAAAAGATGGAAAATTTTCTTTTTTTTTTTTAAGTTTTTGTCGTCTATAGGCTGTTGAACATTATTGTATTTTTGCTAATAATTAGAGACTTCTATTCAGTGTGATCTTTCTCAACAAATTATTGATATCAGAACGTATTTCTCGGTTTCTAATATACGAAAAAAATTAAAATGTCACCATTTTTTAAACGTAAAAAAATTACCTTAAAAAATGGTTAATTTTTTATATGTTCACTAAAAAATTGAAATTGTTCGCCTTTTTTAAACCTCCTACTGCTCTTAGCTCGTTTTATAGCTCGTACAATCTAAAATCCTGATCTAAAATATCGTTAGGTTTGAATAATTTTATGGAAAAGAAATTGTTTCAAAAAGTAAAGAAAGAAATTCAGGGTTGCTAAAGGACTTGGCGAGCCATGTACCTTTTTTAGATTTCTAATAATAATTTTCAGTTTTTTAATGTGGATTTTACAATTTCAAATACATATTATATTTGTTAGTTTTGTATCCACCAATATTCAATTTAAACAAAAAAAAATTGATCATTTTAAAAAATTCAACTACAAAATTCCTGGAAGTTAAAAACCCAAGAATCTAACGATCAAACTAATACACTTTCAAATGTCTCCATTCAAATTACAAAAACGAAAAAAAGTGACAAAAAAAAGGAGGTAATCTCCAAATCCCCTTCCTTCTTTTTTCTTTCGTCTTCTTTTAGTATTATTTTTTAAATTAAATTAAAAAAGACACCTTTCAACAAGTCATAACCCATCTTTTTTTATTTTGGATTTCATAATTTGAATGGAGACATTTAAGAGTGTGTTAGTTTGACAGTTGAATTCTTAGTGTTTTTAATTTTCAAGAATTCCGTAGTTGAATTGGAATGCTGGACTTTAAAGAGGAGTTTCTTCGGAATATTCGAAACACGTAACAGAGATGAGACCACAGTAGTTGTTAAACAAACTACAAGAAACTTTCCTTTATTAGACTCAAGATATGATAGCCGGGAATTAAAGACTGGCTTTAAAAGGCAGTTATATGATTTTCAAATTGGATTTTCGTAATTACTTACATTATTTGACAAATCAATTTTGTTTCGATTACACAGCAAATTAAATTTTACTATTTAAAACACATTTTAAAATAATTTCCATAGCTTTATTAGTTAAAAAATTGATGATAATTTATTGCGTGAGCATCTATTTGTTTAGATTTAATTAGTCTAAAATTTTGCACTTTGTTTCTATATAAAATTTATTTTTGTTAAATAAGGATAACGTCTGGATTATCCTAACAATATACTTATTTTCGTCATATTTCTTCATTGGAAATCAATTATATAAATTAATTGGAAGGAAATATCAAATTTTTGTGTTTATTTATGAAGATTATATGTTTAGAAAAATTTTTTATGTTGCAAAACATTATCCATTATGCAATAATACAATATTACAGTCAAGTCTAAGAAGGAATTTAAATCGGTTATTTCGGTCACATAAAGACACTTAAGGTGCAATTAAATTTTCACTTCTTGAAGTATCTTCAATAATATTTAATTATTAATTAACTGAAAAGAGAAAATTAAAATCTTGAACCATAAAATTAATAAAAAATGGTTTTGTTACCGGATGAATAATTAGAATTTGAGCTTTCTTTTAAAAAATATACCGACATATGTTTGAACAAGATAGAGACTCGAAACTGGATGACATTTACTCATAAATAATCAAATTTATTTTTATACGGAGTAAAGCAGAATTTATTGACACATTATATTCCAGGGACACAATATTTTCCACTTTTTGGTTTTCCCCATTACATATAGGTGTTTCCTGCGGCAGAAGGACTTTCTGAAAACTCATCTGCGGGCTAGGCACGCCTGCATGACATAGTAGCTGCGTTATTTTTCCTCTCCCTTAAAAATTGGTGGTTGTCTAAAAAGTGCATAGTATGAAACGAATTTCACGACTTGTAGTCTATTCTCTACAGGGGGTTCTAGGTTCGTGCTGTGAGAGCTGAAATTCAATTTCTCCAATACTCCAATACAGCACATGCCTCGATCTTTCCAGAAGAGTATGGCCAGTAAAATTACACTTTTCGCTGTAGATACACCTATAAAGGAACAAAAAGACTCATTGAGTTTCTGCTACCTTTCCTTCATCTCTTTTCTCTTTCATTTTTTCTGGTTCTTCTTTATTTGTAATGTGTCCACTTAGGGCTTACAAAACCTCCGTTGCCTTCCCTTATATCTTTATTATATCATTTTCACATCGCTTATTACCTACTTATCTTTCTAACTAATCTTAATAATTTATCTTATTCTCTAATTTTATACATCTAATTTCTAATTCCTAAAATTTAATCGTGTCGGAGCGAACGACCTTCCGTTTCCATTTTCTCCTTCTTTCTTTCCCACTCATGCTTTCCATTCTCTCTCCCCCACACTCCCTCATTCCATTCTTCTATTCTTTCCCTAGGCCCTCCTCTCCTAAAATTTTCCTAACATTCTCTTGCCATCCTCCACTTTCCTCCTTTCCTTTAATAAAAGCATCCCATACATTTCCCAGTCACCATATGGCTATTTTTGTCCATCTCTTTTCCCCCAACGTCTTTCCAGATATTTTGGCAACCTTTCTCTCTTTATCACCTCGTACCATTTATTGTATTTTGATTCCCATACCTGCCCCCATCTATCTATTATCTGCTTTTCTCTATCTCTTTTTTCCGATTCTTCATAGTCTATCTCCTCCTCCTATCCCTTGATCCCTAAAAAACTCTCTTCTTCCTTCTTCCCATCGCGTTAACTCTACAGCCCTCTTTCCTCTTTCTTCCACCTCTTTGTAGCACTTTGTCGTAAATTCTCCTCTCTTTCCCATCCTTGGGTTTTCTTATATTTCCACGACCTTCTTCTTGCCCTTGTTCTACATTTATCCCTTTAAGCCTCTTCTCTTACCATATAACCCTGGTTCTCTAGTCTCTAGTTTACCCTTGATGTCCATGTAATACATCTCTTCTGCAACCTTCCTGTCTCCTCCTCCTTTTAACCCCATATCTCTGCTTCATAGCCTAATACCAGCCATATCAGCGAATCAAAAAACCGCATTCACCTATTTAAATCTTTTTTTAAATAGTCTTTTTCCTATACTCCTTTCGCTTACATGATAAAACCGAGGTTTTTCTTTCTCCCTCCCCCTTTCTGAATCTCATAAGCTTCGTTTTATCCATATTAGGCCTCAGTTTTTTCCTATCCAAATATTTTTTTACACCTGCCATTCTTACCTTATTGTCCGCTAATATTACCATATCGGCATATGCCAGTGTATACTTTTTTTCTTCCGCTAGCGCTGCTCCCTATCCTTTTTCCTTTAGCTCCTCCTCCAAAATCTCTCTCCTATTTTTTCTCCCACCCTAACCTCATTTTTCCGTCTCTGTAATGATTTCTGCTACTCTTTTTCTTAAATTTTCTCTTTTTCCTTCTTTCTTCATAGTTTTATCTATCTCTTATGTGTCCAATGAGTCAAATGCCGACTTCTATTTACAATATAATTTAACACGTAAATATTAACAAGAATGCCTATGCCTTTCCTAAACCATGTCTGGTTCGGTGGAATTATTTTTTACTCCTCTACTTCTTTTAACCCCCTCCCCTTTTCCTTTTCTTCATTATTGGTACCACTATCCCTTATTTACATATTTCTGGCCAACCATTCTCTCTCCATACCCTATTGCACATTATCCACACTCACTTCTTTATTTCCTTTCCCCCATATTTCCAAACTTGATTCGGGATTTCATCTATACCTCCTGCCTTTCCATTTTTGACTGACCCTATGGCCTTCGTTATTTCTTCCCTTATGATATCCTCTTCTTCGTACTTTTCCCTTCTTTTGTTACTTTCTATTCCACTCCTCCTAACAATTGCATGAAATATTTTTTCCATTCTAACATTGCGGTGCCCTGATTTACTCTTTTCCTTTTTATCTTTTCTCTATTTACCACTATCCATACTTCTTCCTGCGTGCTAGCCTCTTCTCCCTCCTCTTCAAACCTTTTATTTTCTTCCTCAACTTATACTCTTTTTTCTTATTCCTGTATACTTCTGCACTAATCTTTCCGTTTCTCCATTTTCTTAATTCCTTTCTCACTTCTTTTTTTCTCCCCTTCACTGACTTCTTTCTTAACTGTATCTTACTATACCTATCACTATTTCCGTTTTCCCGTTTACATTTCCCTCTCCCACTTTCACAATTTTTACTTTTTCCCCAAATTTTTCTATTCCCTCTGCTGACCAATTACCTTTTCCTACTCTTTCTTTCTTTCTTATTTTCTTTTGCTGTTTTCCGTTCATCTCTCAAGAAAGTGTTGATTTTTTTTTTAATTTTCACGTGGTATTCTGTTCGAAAGGTCAAAAATATCTCTATTAGGGGTCAATCGACCGGAAATTTCATAATCTTTCCAACGGTTTTAAAAAAAGATTTCGCGCTCCTTTTTTGAACGAGAAATCAAGTTTCGAAGTCTGCAGTGATTTCTAATAGTCCATAATTACATTAACAATAAATAAGCTTGAATTTGATAGTACATATTATAAATTACAGCTTATTTATTGCAACACACTCAAATTCTCTCGAGACTCGTCGCGAACCGTGTCGGGGAACTGTCGAACTTTACGGCTTTTGTAATAATTCACGTCCTTCGGGAAGCTGAACCAGACTTTTTGAGTACTTTATGAGAGCTTGCGGCACGTTTCTGACGCTATATAAATTGTTGAGTGCTCTTCCCTCGTTAAAGTCTCGCATTGTTGCTGTTATTGCTGTTTGCAACATAGCCCGTGTTTTCGTCTATCCGCCCTCTCATAACCAGGCAAATGAGTGTGTAACCATCATCTCTACTCTGCTATGGTACACATGCATAGTCTGCAGGGTATTAACTTCCATGGATTTTGTCGGATACGGCACCACAATTTTCTCCATAAATTTTCCTATTCTACACGGAAATTCATATATCTATAGTCATTTTAGGTACAGCGCTCTTTCAGAGTTTCCAGATAATTTTGTCATCCAAATGCACTCCCCTATCTAATTGGGTCGATTGAAAGTTGGCGTTTCAAAATTGACATTTGCAATTTTATTTCACTATTTAATCCATGTAACTTAAAAGCTTGTAATGTTGCAAAAATTTTAGTTTAGGGCAGTCAAACTCGAAAGGTTCAGAAAAATCATTATTTTATAATCCGTCTTTAACGCTCAAAGTATTAGCAGACTTAAGAAATTAATTTACCAAATTCACGCCTTAAAAATTAAACCATAGAAATATATGTTTAAAGTTGAATGATTTATAATTTACAAAATTTAGCTTAATCTGAAGGAGTGAATTTTAGATTAAAAGATGACGTGTTTATTGCTTCAAAATTCATTTTGAATCCAGAAAAATCCCGGTTTTGAAACTTAATTTTTGGTAAATTCCCTGCTTTTACAGAGGTGCATGAATATCTCCCAAATTCTGTCTTACTTAAAATTTATTTTACCGAAAATCGGGTGAACGAATCAGTATTTTACATAATTTTTATTCTACTGAAATACTGTTTCACACAATCTTCATTTTATTGGATCACTGTTTTAGATAATTTTTATTCAGGGCAGCCACTGGAACAGGAAACCGGAAAAACCGAGAAATGACGGGCAATTTTTGGAAATCCGGAAAAACCGGAAATAGAAAGTGAATTTATTTTTTGACCAAGGATTTCACAAGTTTTTAGAAGAAAAATCTATCCAATCACTTGAAATATCGCAAATTTCATATCACATAATTATAATGCATTTTCAAATAAATTTGATTTTAACTTTTTTTAAATATTTAATTCAATTGTACAAATTTGCGATTATGTAATTATTCAGTTTACAACTCATAAATCTAAAATTTTTGAATATACAAATGTTTTATTTTACATAATCACTTGTATGCTTACGTTTTCAATTTAAAGAATTTTAAAATGGAGCTTTGAAGCTTAAACAATTTAATATTCAAATCGTTCGTAATTAGAAATTTTTGATAAGAGACGTTTTAAGTTAGTCAACGGTAAATATAAATTAATTTATAAGTTTTGAAATTGAACTGTAGTTCGAGTATTAAAGATTGAATAATAATTGATTTTACAAGATGATTCTGAATTTGTCGAAAATTAAACAATTTACAGATTTTAAAATTAACAATTGAACTGTTTTAATTCGAAAGCATTAGTAGTCTGATTGAAACTATTTTCCATTCAAAAATAACTTTAAATTAATAGATTCATATTTAAACGCTTTTATTCAATTTCAAATCCTCTGCAAATATTTTTTGCGCAATTTGAAATTTTTTAATTAAAGCAAGAAACATTTTTTTATTTTATTTTCATATAGAAAATGTTGAATTTTTATGTATGAGTAAAAATTAAATAATTATTGATTTAAAATAACTTAAAATTAAAATAATTTATTTTCTATTTTAAAAAGCGTTCAGTTTAAAAAAAAATTAATTCATTTAAGTTTTAACATTTTTAACGTGAAATTGATTAAATTGATATATTTTGGAATACTTACACATTTATTGATTTATTCTTCAATTTAAAAAGTTAAAAATTTCCATATTGTACGTATGATTTGTTGAGCGTGTTCTCAATTACCGTGAAAAATTTTTGTGAACCGGGAATTTTTTTCTTCCATTAAAACGGCCATGTTGTTTTACTGGTTGCTATTTTATACTATTTTTATTTTTCCGAAATACTATTTTGCATAATTTTTAATTTGACGAATCGCCATATGCTATAATATTTATTTCTTTGAGTTTTTATTTTGCATAAATTTACTCCTCGGAAGTACTATTTTAAATCATTTTCATTTTATCCAAATACTACTATAAATAATTTTTATTTTCCCGAGCTGTCATTTCACATAGGTAATTTTTGTTCTTCCGAAATACTATCTGAAACCATTTTTATTTTACCGAATCACTATGTTACATAATTTTTATTTTGTCGAATTACTATTTGTCATATTTTTTTATTTGACCGAATAACCATATCCCCTAATTTTTTTCCGAATTTTCATTTGTCATAATTTTTATTCCTCCGAATCGTCACTAAACGCAAATTTCATTTTTCATAAAAATAGGTCCGCACAAAAATAATGGCACGAAATAAAACTCGTCCAATCAGAGTTTCTAATTTGTATTTCCGATTGGCTGATTTCAATTTTGCGCGAGTTCTTTTATGCGGTGGTTATTTTTATGAAAAAATAAATTTCTGTTACATGACAATTCGTAAGAATAAAAATTTTGGTAAATTAAAATTCGTTATAATAAAAATTTTGGCAAATGATTATTTGGAAAAAAGAATCATGCCAAATAGAAAGTCCCAAAAATAAAAATGGTATCTAATGATAATTCGGAAAAATAAAAATTATGTTAAACGGTAATTCGGAAAAATTAAATTAATATCTAATGTTCGGTAAAATAAAAATGATTTAAAATGGTTATTTGGTATAAAAAACTATGTTAATTGGTTTTCCGGAAAAATAAAAATTATGTAAAACAGAACTTCGGAAAACAACAATTATTTCAAACAGTAATATGGAATAATAAAAGTGATGTGAAAGAGTGTACAGAAAGAGTATACAGAAAATCGTATTTCGCTCATATAAATTTTCATAAAAATATAAATTAAAGAAAGTAAAATTAGGTGAATATTCGTGTTCCTCGTTTTTTTTCTGATTTCCCGATCAAATCGCCACGCTAAATAATATTTGGAATTGTGCCGCTTCGAATTTAATCATGAAAACCTTGTTTCATATTTTTATTAATAATTACTAAAGCTGCGTGTGTATAATAAATAGTAATATTATTAAATAATTAATTAAAGCCATGAAATTGTTGCAGAAAAGACATTTAGTTTTTTAAAACTATGAATTAGCATATCATATCTGAAACACAAATCTTAAATGTCAGAACTTATGGATATTGTAAGGTGCACAGTTAACTATGCTTTTTGATTGCGCATCACTTTCTCCATGATAGAGAAGTTGAAGTTGAAGTTATGTACATTATCTTAGTTGCTTCTGTAAACGTAAAGCTGATTTTAAGTGCACTTACGCATAC
>UWNZ010551697.1:0-11387 GCA_900474215.1 Andricus inflator
GTTTCCTTTTCTATGTTTTATGAAAAACTGACGAGATACGCGTATAGAGTTCTCAAGGCAAACCTATTTTTCAAATGCACCTGGAAGTATGGAGCTGTTTTTCTGAAGCACGATGGAAAATTGGCCGGCTGTACTAACATGTTGCTAGGTAGTCGTGGGCGCAATAATTTGTTATTGTACAGCATGGTTGAAGTGCGGATGTAAGTCCTGCCTTTAAAACTCCCGCGACTGCTGATACTCAACATGGCGAAGTCAGCGCGGACCATTGGTCAACGCAGCCAGCAACCACAGATGTGGAAGAGCGCGGACGGAGGTTTTAGCACCGTAATAGAGAGCGCGCAAATAATGATGGAAAGGTACGGTCAAAGCGATGCAGAAGCATTAAGGGGGCCGTCTGCGCAATCATTCCTTGCGTTGTCTGAGCTTGCCGATCGAGAGCATCTAAACTTCTTGTTACTCTTAGTCCGACCGTCGAGTGTGTAAGTAGTACTATTCGCCTGTTATTGCGAGGAATGTATAAAAGTCGATTTGTACGGCCTAAGCCTTTATAATTTTCAAGACTAAATTCAAACTGTCTATAAACTTGAATCCTGAAATGATACGTTGTCATCGTTGCTATCAAAGAGATAATATGGTCAAGTTATTATGCGATTGCAAGTGTTCATAATATTTGAATTTGCTCCATGGCGGACTGACGCGAAGTTCGGTCATAAAGAACAACAAACTGTCGGTCGTTCAGTCTAAAAAGTATACCGTTTGAGATTTTTTTGTTTTGTACATATTCGTTATATTTCAATTGTAATTTCACGATCACGGTCATGCCTCTAGACGAACTTGTTTTATTTATTTTGTCTTACGTACAAAAATCTCCTGTTTTTGCATGCATCAGATTTGCAGGTGTTTAACCTATGTCACTCTACTGATAATGGAGCCAAGCAGGTCTTATTTTTTATAACCTCTCTTGTTAGGTGGCGACTCAGAGCCCTGGCGCAAAAGTCTGTTCTTTTAAAGCCTCACAAGATCCGGACAACGATATAATTGGTTTACTTGTCGGGATAAATTCCGTTGTTTATCTCTGTTAAAAATTAACATGATTTTCCCAACGTTGGCGGAAAAAAACCACGTTATACGAGAGACTCTTAAAATTTCAGATATTTGATTCTCGTTCACGTTTTTAGCTTTTAACATGCCGACAGTTTGGTCAATTGTAGTTGGCGACAAATCACGTCGATTACCCATTCTGAAAATTATATCATTATCACAAATCTCAGAAATCTAATAAAATTTTTGACAAAAAATCTTAAGCACCAACAAAGAACTTATTTTGTGTGATTTTGCAGCACTATTGATTGTTTAATTATGATGGACTATATATTGTACACAATAAAAACCGGTACACTCTATTCGACGTTTATTTGTTTATTTGACGTTTTCGTGTAAACACTGATGTCATCTAAGTTTAAAAGTATTTTTCAAAAATGACACAAAATGTTACCATAAGTGTGAAAATACATGTACTGTTAAGGCATGCTAACGGTCTTACAATAAAATAAAAAAATACTGTGAAATAGTTGTTTCTTAGCTTTGGTGTAATAATATAGCCAGGGACTTGTGTTATATGAAAAATCGATTTTTATAGTAAAAATTTTCTTATCATTAACGTTTAAAGTTGATGCGAGAACAGGGAAAATATGTTGATTCGAGGTGAATCGATTGACGTTTGATTCATACATTTTTCATTAACATAATTCAGAATTGGTGTAAGAACGGAAAAGGTTCCTTGATTCGAGGAAAATTTATTTAACTATAATATTAACATAATTTACTGAAGAGTACTGAAGTTATGCTCTTTTATAATATTCGAAAAATCTCTTTGAACAGAAAAATTTTTTCGTCGACATAATTCAAAGTTGATGCATGAATAAAAAAGACTTTTGTTAATAAATTTTCAAATAAAATAATTCTGACGACAGAACTTTCTCCTTTCCTTTTTCAGCTCGAAAAATTACAGTTTATAATACAAAATTTGATTTGTATGATTTGTCATTGTATTTAAATTTTTTTTGTATTATTTTGTAATTTTTTATTGTTTGTAAATTTTTATTTTTAAATTGATCAAAATGAAAACTTTAGTTTGTCTGTTGTTTTAAGAATCTTTTATGGTTCCTTTATGAGGAAGCAAACACATTTGCTAACGGGAAGCAATGTGCTCCTAAAATGAGCCTCATATAATTATAAATACAAACAACTCAAGGCAAAAGAAACAAAATGTAGTTGGAAATACCTACACTTGTTGGTAACATTAACAAACAGGACTTTGTCAAAAATTTAAAAAACTTGGACCATGGATTTTTATAAAAACAGATTTCATAGAGAGCTAAAGTATGTTTTTTTCACTTACCGTAATCAAAACTAGAACAGAAATACCAATTTAACAGCTAGAGAATCATCCTTGTGGTGAAGATAAATTCAATAAGTTAATATGGATTGATGAAGTTTCACTTTCGACAGTCTTTAAATTCTATATTATGTTGAAAACGTACTTTGGGTTCTTTAACATAGTACAAAGAATTCGTATGCGTACGGCTAATTCATCACATTTTTTTCATTCTCTCTGGGTTTTAAAATCTAAAAATGTTCCACTGTTTCTTTGTAAAGTTCTAATATGTTTATAAACACCTGTTTATCTTTATTTATTTATAACAAACGCCAGAGTTATAATTATAGTTTTTTGCATAATGTTAAGTTGGACTATATTGCTTATAATTTTTCCAATTAAAATCATTGTAATTAATAAAATTACCTGTGATTCATTCACTTTCAATTTTGTTAGATTCCGTTGCAGTCATTGGTATCTCAACGCCTCTAGATTTTATGTTTGGTTTTTTGTTTTGACTTCAAAAAACAGTAAATTCAAATCATGATTGGTTTACTTATTTGATTAGATTGTGAGACCGGATTATATGTATAATAATTTTTGAAGTACTGATATATACGTTTCTCTCTAAATTGTTAATAACCGAATAAAACGATAGGGACATTTGCCAGTTATGTTTGACAACTGAATTGACTATTGTATTGGCAGTACGACCCAATTCTCGACTCATGATGTAGTTGTCAATTGTGTACAGCATTTTTATCCAATTCAGTGACTAAAAATATCTGCCGAACTTCCTGTGATATTTTCTTTTGTTTCCATTTCAAGACTAGTTTCTTTTCGAGAGCAAGAAATATTATTCCCAGGCACTTTTTTGAAGATACTTTAAGAATAAACTCATGATATGTGGGGTCCGCTAGAAGAGAGCCCACAATGTCGAACGCAGTTTAAGAAATATTCGTGTTTTTGTGAACACATGTCAAAAGGATCCATTTGGGGGTTTTCACGAAAAATTATTCTTCGATCCATGTGCATTAAGGGCCTTAACTGGCGTAGCCTTGCGAAATCAGCGAAAAAATTCTCCAGGCCCTCATGACATTCTACTTATGTCTCGAAAGTGAGCGATGTGGGTAAAATTTTTGTTTAAATAAAAAATATAACACCAAATAAGCTCAATCTATTATAAATATCACATACAAATCTCGAACGGAAATAAATTACGCGCAATAATATAATCGATTATGATGAGAAAACAGTCAAATGCAACAAACATGCTATTAAATATTAATACAGTCAAGTACATGAGAGCCTATATCAAATATTTTATCTTCTCTACGATCTGTAAAGTCTCCATAAATGAAACAAAATAGTGTCTCTGCTTATTCTCAAAATCTATCAGTATACCTCTGGCAATAACGAACTATGTACATGATATGAGTCGCAGTTTATACAAGATTCCAACACCTACTCTATCCCTACCAGAGTGCATCTAAACCTAACAATTTTTCTACAACGTTATTCAATTGATAAAAACATACATATCAATATCAATAAAAGAAAGATCGTTAAATTCTTTGATCATTCTGCTGCAGATCGAATTAATACCTTCAGATTTAGTGCATTTACTTACAATCCTCTTTTCATGATTTTCGGTATAACAATTTCAACTGCAAAGATGATACGTGAGATCAGAAATCCAAGAAGAAGTTCAGTTACAAGTATTGGAAGAAGTTGGTAATAACTGATTGCCAAGTCATCTAACGCTTCCTTGTTTTTCTCTGTAGGCGACATACTTGGCACAACATCTTTGTTCCACTTTTCAAAAATTCCAAACGCCATCAATCGCAAGAGGAGACTACGAAATCGCTTAACCTAAGGAGATCCTGGTTCTAGATAGAAACCTTCTGCTGATATGACAAAAGGTTCTTCTACAGTTTCGGTTAAAGCAGTTCCATCGCCACCCTTAAATAGTGAATTAAACCAATTCGTTTGTGTTTTTAACATGTCAAAACTTACACTCTTCTCGGCGATAGCATGAAGAACACAATCCTCTGTGCTGGGAAATATAATTCGAGATTCCCTCACCATGTTTAAATTTTGGATATCCTCACTCATACAATCAACTAACGCAGGATCAACTTCAAGTCAGAGGCCTGATTTATCAAATTCAGTCAATGTTGTAAGTTGCAGCTCTGGGATCTTTTGCAGGTTTGTACCAGTTAGCATTCCATGAATCTTTGAAGAATATACGAAACTCACAATGAAAATATAGGCAAATATGACCGTGGCCTTCCAATTTACAGGTTCATGAGGAACTGTGAAACCCAAAATAACCTGCGCCGTGAAAGAAAAATTCCAGTCATTACTGTAGTGTTTCAACACGTACATCAGTAGCTAGAAGATAGCAGAAAACACTGCAATTGGGGCTAGTACGTGTATGAAACTCAATTCATCAAAATCTACCTGGTTCTTCATTTTTGGCGACAAGGCGTTGAAACTTCCTAATCCAGATACCAGATTCTCCATATACGAATATCTACCAACCTTACGTATCATTGTACGGATGAGAGTGACTTGTATTTTGTTCAGAAGTAACTGTTGGATGAAAAAAGTTGTTTTTGTTGTCATATTTTCGCCTGCTTCAAACTCATGTTTCGAAGTTTGTCCGGAAAGATTTCTGCTCCTGGTGAGTATTTTCTTGATATGTAAATGTTCATAAATGGATTGTAGTACTGTACGTTAGACGAGTTTCCAACAATGTCAAGAATACTGACGTCTAGGAACTGATTGTTCCAAGCAGATCGAAGTAGTTTCTTCTTCATGGGATCAAAGGACGTTCGTCTATCAGAGAATTGTAGAACAAGACACTTGGTCGAAAGCGACCTTTTAACAAGATGTTGATCAGTTTTATGGTTTCTGTTGCAATGCTAAAGTTGTTTTGGACAGAATCAATTATCAGGAAAAATGTCGTGGTTAAGGGACCAAACAATTTCAACTTCTTTAAATTACTGATATCTTCCTTGATAGTTTTGTTTCGCAGGGAGAAATGCATAGACGGTTCGACATGATTGATTTCTCGGAGAATTGTTTCGATTTTCCCCTTCACTTGAAAAAGATCTTCATTAATGATCAGAATTGTTTGATATGTAGAGAAATCTTGTACGACGAACTGTGTTAAATCTTGGAACCAAATTGGTCGATTTATGTCTCCCTTGCAGTCGGAGAAGTGATAAATTGACAGGAAAATGAACAAAGAAATAATCAAATTTATAAACATTTTGAATGTTTTAAAATAGCCAAAATGAAAAGTCCAAAAAATGTTCAAACGTCTGCCACTTCTGTCGTCTGGTTTTAAGTTGCGATTCTCTATTCTGTTTTTCTTTTGACTCCTCTAGAAAAATATAGCTCGAAATATCGATTTTAAGGTTAAGATGTGATTGAGACTTGCATTGTAATTGGTTAAAAGCTTAAAAGGTACATAGGAAGCATGTTATTGATAGATACATTTTTTATATTTTAGACCTTGATGTACATTTTCATTGTTCAGTTCTTGAAAATAGGTTATTTTGTAAAAGTGTATGCTACGCCGCACGATGAATAAATTATAGGGGTGAAGAAAGCATGAGGTGTTTCACTTTTCCTTAAAAAAATATATAGAGTTTGGCCATCTATGTCACATACTTGATTCACTCACAGAGAGAAAAGCTAAGCTCAGTTTGATTCGGATATTGACCTAAAATTGAGATGCAGAATTTTTTATTCAAAAAGTCGTTCACGTGTTAATGATAAGTTTAATATATAATCTAAATAAATTCATAAAAATGTGTATTTTTTTCCTATTTATTTCTTTTGGAATGGTGGGCAGCGATAAACATTATTGATTTTTCAAAAGAATTTGCACGACTGCATGACCTTGTGACTAAGTTATAAGGCAGAGTAGGTAGAAATTTTACATAATTGTTTTGCGAATTCAGAATCTCATCAGAGTCTCAGAGTCTCAGACTCTCAGAGTCTCAGAGTCTCATTGTTGCCACAAAATCCTAATTAATTTTTGATAAGAATTCTATTTAGTACGTTCCAGCGACTTAGCCTTTTTTTACTTTCTTAAACTCGGTTGCTGTCATTGAAATTTCCAAAACTATATTTTGTTTTAATGCTATTTTACTGTCTAGAACAAGAAATATTCCTTTAAAAAACACGATATCTAAAGTTATTATTCCTAAAGTCCTAGCGAGAAGTGTCCCTGAACACCCTTTTAAGGTTCACCTCAGCATATAAATTTAGTGCATCAAGAGATTTTAAAAGCTTTTTCAAGAAAACGTCAGTAAGATCATTATCATATCTTAGTTATTATCAATCCATCTACATAAGTACAATTAATAGAGACAAAAAATAAGTTCATGCAACTATGTAGAGAAGTAGGCAAACCAAATAAATCCATTATGACTAAGGCTCACTTCAACCATATTTCCGAAAAAAGAAAATAATCACATACAATCTTCAAGCTATTACATATTATTACGAACAAAGTGTTTCTGTTAATTCTCAAAGTTAATCTTCTTGCTTCTAGCATTTAAAAACTACGAGGTATATGTCACAGTTTATACAAAATTCGAAAAGTGGCTTATGTTCTCTACTTGCTACTTGATCCTCTTTTCTTGTTTTTTGTCAGATCATATAACGCTTCTTTGCTCATCTAACAAGCTAACATTCTTCTACGTAATTGCATGAAGAACACAGTCCCTTGTATTGGGAAAAAGACCCTTAGACTTTTTTTACTATGCTAACATTTTTGATGTCCTTACTCATATAATCAATTACCCCTGGATCAACTTCAAGTCCCAGGCATGATTTATCCAATTCGGCCAATGTTGCAATTCGCAGCTCTGAAAACGGTTGCAGTTTGATGCCGGTGAGCACTGCATACATCTTTGAAAATTATACGTAACGAACGATGAACATATAGGCAAATATGATTCTTGCTTTTCAATTTACAGGTTCTTGAGGATTTGTCAAACCTAAAACGACCTAAATCGTGAAAGGCGAATTTTAGTCACCACCTTACCGTTTCAAAGTATACGTCAATCATTCAGAGCACTGCAGAAAACGCTGCAAATAGGGTTAGTGTGTATAGAAAACTTAGTTCAAGAAAATCGACCTGATTTTGTACTTTTGGCAACGAAGTGTTGTAACTTCCTAAACAATGTCTAAATTCTCTTGAAATGAATCCTTGTCGACCTTCAGTATACTGGTCTAGACGAGAACAACTTGCATCTTAGAACTAATTGTTATATAGAAAAATCTATTTTCTCCTTTTCATTGTTGCCTGTCTCAAACTTAACAATGAAGTTCATGTTCATCGGGAAAGCTTTCAGTAAAAGTACCTTGCTCCCAGAACACTTGAATTGATAACCGAATACGTTGTATTCGACATGAACATTTGAAAAAAACGTGCACAACAATTATTTTATTATTAAAATCACGTATTTTGTATCGTTTTGTTTTTGAGTAGCGAGCAGCGATCGATGTTATTGATTTTTGCAAAGATCTTGCATGCCAGCAAGGTCTTGTAAATAAATTATTAGATAGAGTAGGTGTCAATTTTTCTGACTACTTTGCAAATTCTCACGAACGAAATTTCAGGAACAAATGGAATTAAAATCACTATAATAATAAAATATAGCACCAGTGACTATATGAAATCCCATTTATTAATAATGCATTCAGACCAATTCCTTTCAAATCAGACGTAACTAAGGTGTTTATATTTTAATATAGATTTACATTTTCAATCTAACATATTGCATTATTAGAATGCAAAATGTTCAAATTTTCCAAATCCCAAGGTCAATTCATCAAAATAAAGAAAATTGAATCGAGCCAATCAATTAATAAACTAATTATTTAGGAATTATTAATTAAATAATTCAGATATTTGAATTTTCTTCCCAGACTTTTGAGCGGCTCAACGCCTTCTTGTAAAATCCGTTTGTAAGTTATTTAAATGTTGAAAATTTACATTGACATTGACATTTTTTGTTTAATTTGTTTCTTGCAGGTAAACAACTTTCGTGACCACGAGAATCTTTTATCTGGAAAAGATGATTTTTTACACTTTTCTTACAAACGACATATTTGAAAAAATGCTAAAAAACACTCTGCTCATCTTAAAAGGTTCCTTCTACAAAAAGTAAATCTTACTCTTTATTAAATTCGACTTTGTTTTCTGGGCTAAATTTGAAAACATAGAAAGTGGATTTTATAGAACCCCATTCTTTTATCTTATTCAGTATTATCTTAAATTTCGAGGTCATATTAAGAAGACATATTATAAGTTCAATTTGAATCGAATCATTTTTGTGGACATGATAACTTTTTTTCAAAAAATTGCATTATTAAATTTGAGTCGTATTTTTGATAGAAATTTTTTAATTTACAACATCGGCTCCAGTTGGCTTGAGGCATCGGAGACCCACTGCTGGTCGACGTGAGCACGTAATCGTGCTTATTTGCTATGTGTGTGCTTCCGGCTTCGAGTGAACTGGGTTAACGTCATGACGCAGCTACACAGGTAGGCCGCTAGGGTACAGCGCCTTACGACAATCGCAAGAGCAGACTATTAAATCGCCTAAAATAAGGAGATCCTGGTTCTAGATAAAATCATTCTGCTAACCTGGCAAAAGGTTCTTCAACCGTTTCAGTTAAATCAGTTCCATCTTTACTCCAGGAGCGTGAATTAAACCAATTCTATTGTGTTTTCAACATGAAACACATTAAATTCTTCTCTGCAATTGCATGAAGGACACAGTCATCTGTGTTGCTGGAAAATAGACTCTGAGATTTCTTTTCTATTTTCAAATTTTTAATATACGGACTCATCCAATTAACTACCACAGAATTAAATCCCAGTCCCAGACCTGTTTTTTTTTTCATTCAGCCAATGTTGGAAGCCGAAATTCTGGGACCGGCTGTAAGTTGATGTTGATAAGCATTGCATAAATCTTTGAAGAATGTGAGAAATTCGCCGTGAACATATATCCAAATATGATCCTTGTCTTCCAATTTACAGGCTCTTGATGAACTGTTAAACCCAATACGACCTGCATCTTGAAAGGTAAATTACAGTCATCACTGTAGTGTTTAACGCGTACATCAGCAACCGGAGGATTGCAGAAAATGCTACAATTGGGACTAATGCATATACGAAACTGAATTCATCAAGATTTGTTTGTGCTTCTCCTTTGACGCCTGCCTTCAAGTCAGGAATGAAATCCATCTTCATCGCAAAAGTAGTTACCAACTTACGTCACTTTCGAAATAATTGACTGCATAATCAGAGGTGTTGTATTTGATATAAGTAACTGGAGGATAATGAAAAAATTGCGACTGTGAGTTGGCAGCGGTTCATGTTTCCAGGTTTGTCTGGAAAAAGTGTTGCTCCTAATAAGTAATCTTCAATCAAATAAATTTTTGTAACTGGATTAAAGTTCAACACGTTACATGAGTTTCCAAAGGTTTCAAGAATACTGACGTCTAGGAATTGTTTGTTACAAGCATTTCGAAGTAATTCCTTCTATTTGAGATCCAACGATCTGTGTGCATCAAGAAATTGAGAAACTAAGCACTTTGGTCGAAAACAACCTTTTGGCAAGATACTGATCAGCTGGATTATTTCTGTGGCAATGTTTAAGTTGTTCTGTACGGAATCCATTATGATGAAAATCGTTGTCGCTGGAGAACAAAAAGCTTTTAATTCCTTTAAATTACTTACATCTTTCTCTGTACTTTCGTTGCGCACCATAATATGGATACTTGGATTTACAGGTTTGAGTTCATGAAGAATGGTCACGACTTTTTCCATCTTTTGAAATAGATCCTTATTGATAATCAGCAACGTTTAATATGTAAAGAAATCTTGGTTCACGTTATGTACTGAACCTTTTATAAAATTTGATTCATTTGAGTTTCCATTGCAGTCGTAAGAGAGAACCTTTAAATGTGAATAAGAAAACAAGTTGATAAATTGGTAAACATTTTGAAGATTCAATAGCTACAATGCTTGCTTCTGATGTCATTTTGTCAACTAAAAAGCTGTGGTTTGCTTTTTCCTTTTCTGCGCTTAGCAACAGGCTTGAACGAAAGCATTTCCTCATCATACGGAACCAGATTTTACTCTATCCAATTCAGCTAAATATATTGAAGTTACGAGCTTGATTTTCTTTTTAAGTTGAAGTCAAAGTTCCAGGAAGGGTAGAGCATATTGAGCTCGGTGCATAAAATAAATTCAGATAAAATTTTGACTTTATCAATGGAAAGTATAATATAGAAAGCCTGGCAGACTCGCAGAGAGTCGCTTTTGAAGTAATCACAATTTATATATTTTTATTGATGCTTCTTTCAGTATTTGAATTACTTTCTGAATTTTACAGCTGCAGATTATTCACCTTAAAGCTCATTTGAAATTTCCTAATCTGGAAGAGTTAGAAATCATTTCAGAACTTTTTGAAATACTAAATCTAATTCAGTTGTTTTGGAAAAGATAAATTGACTTGCATTGCTCAGTTATAAGAAAAGCTTTTATGTTGTTTAAAATATATTAGACATGTCGTACGATAAATAAACTACGAGATTCAATAAAGCATGAGGTGGGTCAATTTTCTGATTTGCTTCCAGGGAAAATGTTTATATTCGAGCTTTCCCTATGCACATAACAGAAATTCAGCTATAACCAGTCGTTGAAAATGGACAAACTACACACACACGTATATATGTGTATATAGTTAAAAGTTTGTCATAAGGACAACCGCAGGATTTCGCCGGGAGCAGGTGCTAATCTGAAAAATTGCACCAGCTCTCAGCGAAATCGCGGTAAAATTTCAGCCGCAACCACGTCTCACGCCGTGAGATAGGTGGTTACAGTCTGTGACGGATTCAATGCGATGATCCGGCAAAAGTCTCATGCACCCTGAGGACACGGAGCGACCCAAGGACGACGGCCTTCTGCATTTTC
>UWNZ010559184.1:1134-12142 GCA_900474215.1 Andricus inflator
AACAAAAATTGAATGATTACATTTTCAGTTAAAACAATTAATTCTCAAAAACAACAAAAAACGAATTTTCTATTAATTTGCTTCTCATTTAAACGAAAGAATGAGAAAATTGGGAAAAGGGGAAGGTTGGTCAAAACAGTGGAGAAGAAGAAAAATCATTTAAAAAAGGAGAAAAAAAGGGGAATATAGTCGCCCTCTCCTCACATCCCTCCAATTGGTAAAGTACTTTATGGTATCTTCTTACATTAATTGATAATAATAATTAATAAAATTTTAAAAACAATTAGTAATAATGCTACTATATTAATATTATTATTATTCTTTTCCAAATATTATTTTTGTTTGAGTTGTTATTCTTCGGAGTTATCGAGACTGTTTCTGAATTAACGGTATTTTACAAAAAACAGGTCTGCTTTTACAAATAATTATACTTCTATTAAGGAATTTCAGTTTTTCTAACATAATTTTATGCTTGTAAAATCCTAAATTTCAAATTAGAACGTAAATAATAAAAACCAGGGTATGGCACGAAAATTTACAATAGTGCAGTAAGTTTACTGAGAAAATGATAATTTTTTATAAATGAATACACTTACCCGCTGATGCTAATGCAACTGCAACGATCAGTAGAAATATTGTTATGCCAGACATTGTAATGTTTCTTTGAAGTTTCAAGAGAAATTATGATATCATTCGTGGTATCAAACTATTTTTATGCACCTCAGTTGTTTATACAATTTTTGAATCAATAAGTGGGAAAGACAAATTTAATGCACTTCTTCAATAAGGAAAAATTTCTGGCGAATTTTGCATTGTCAATCTAAAAATATCTGCTATTTTGCTGATCAGATAAGGACGTGATGTAATTTTATAAGTAACAGAGTACATTTTTAGATGGGTGCATATTGTGGACAATATTATGATACCCAGGGAAACACATTTTTAATGTACATTTCGATATTCTTGAATTAAACCAGTGAGACTTTACTGACTCAAATTTAGAGAATCATCTTTAATGCTTGTAACGATTTTGATCAATCTCAGCAAATAAATTTAGGACATTTGATTAGCACAAACAATAGAAAATTATCGTTTTTTGTAGAATTTAAATTGGAATCAAAGAGGAAACGAAAACACTTTAATGTGGGTAATATGGATAGGCAATAAGTATATTTATATAAATTAATATTAATAAATAAAAGCACAACTTTTATTCCCACTCATAAGGCGTATTAAAATAATACACTTGAATGTTTGTGACTGCAACGTACATTGTTTATTTGGGACATTGAGAGGCCCTTATACATCTGCTAAGCGGTCCTCCGATTCTTAGGTATCCTCTTATACAAACACAGCCTGAGGCACAGATCTGTAAAAATTAAAAAATTAGAATACGCAATATAAGAAGTAAAAGAAGCATTAATATTTTAAACAATTTAGCCATTTAGAAAACCTATAAAGAACTTAATGAACCATAATAAACATAAAATTTTGTTAATAGTTTGTTAACTGTTGAATTGGCTTCTTAAAATAAGATACAATGTCTGTCCGGAAAGTATCCGACCTTATGCTCTAACCTTGTACCTAGGTGTGATATTGTCTAAAGCAGGTATTTACCATTTAGGAGGGACCTCTGTGAAGCCCTTTAATAAGTGACATGAACCTGCAAATCTTCAGCCGACTAATGTACGCAGTTGCGTAAATGTCCAACTGCGTACGCGTCGTATTTTAGGATGACGGAACGCACCGAACAAAGAGTATGCATTGAATTTGACCAAAAGCTTAGCCATTCATGTTCGAAAACCATCTTTTTTATTTGGAAAGTGTATATTGACGAGTCTGTGAGTGATACTCAATTTAAAAAGTGTTTTGGGCGATTTAAAAGTGGTCGTACTTTAGTGAAATGAGCGGCCAAAACACCTCAAAATGTAGAACGAGTGCGAGTGCCAAGTATTGAAAATCGCCGATTAAGAGTGAAAGAGATAGGGGAAGACCTCGGAATTCCAAAAACTTTTTTTTCTGACGTTTTGAGCAATGATTTGAGGATGAGGCACGTGAGTGCATTTGTTCCACGGCTGCTGACGGAAGACCAAAAGAATCATTGAGTGGAAGTCGCTGAGGATAACTTAAAATCAATCAGAGATAACCCGCAAATGTTCAAAAAGGTCATTACTGAAGATGAGCTATGGGTTTATGACTATGACTCTGAGAAATTTATGAAATTTTTTCTCTCAGAACATTTTGTTGGACGTCAAGACTTGTTCCACACGAAACCAAATGCCATTTTGAATTCAATCGAGAAAAATATGTCTCGAAAACTTTATGGGATTCGACTGTTACAAGTTATGCAGTTACACATATATACGATGCTTTAATTTCGGATTTAAGAGATTTACATGAGTGTAATGAATTTTTCATTAGTCTTGGACATGTTCTGTAATATACCCATTGATGGATATTCTTGATATCCTTTAAAATTGGCTGAAAAATCTATTGGAGATTTAAAATATGTCTGTAAGACATGCTTTTTTCAAAAAATAGTACCATTCAAGTTAATAATATCAAATGAAAATACTTTTATGCTAGAGCCTAAATTAGGAATCAGTAGCTTACATCCGAATAGGTCTTTAAAAAAAATGCAACATATTTTTTAAAGCTACAGTCTGCAATAAACCATAAAAACGTGAAAACTTTTTGTGAAAATGGTCCATACAATTGTTTCTAAACTTACCGCAGGACATATAGGTCTCGGATTTCTGCAAGAAGGTTGGCAGCGGCCTCCACATCTACTCCATATCTCATTTGGGGGGCATAATATTTCTATGTGAAAAAATTTATGATTACTTCCAAGATTTATCAAATAAATCAAATACTTCTTGAAAGTATAAGCAATGAGAAAAAATTCTCTCAGTACTTTCGTCGAGCTCAAGGAATACATTCACGAAAAATTGCATTTTTCATGTTATTTTCAAGGCAGTAATAATAATTATTTTTTGATCCTTGTGAATGGTATAAACTTCAATCAGATATTGTCTTATGTACGCCTGCTCAATTTGCAATACCGAAAAATGGTAATAAAAATAATAGTTGCATATTTATTGTTATTTTCAAGGCAATAATTTCTTTCTGATCCGGGTGAATCGTAAAAGTGCTAAACTGAGCAATAGCTGGCCAATTATATTTATATTGGAGAGTTTAAGTCTTTCAGAACACAATTATATGCTTGTAAAATTAAGAATATCTAATAAAAACATAAATAAGAAAAATTAGAAAATGCCGGGAAAAGTTACAATAGTATATTAAGTTTACTGTGGATATAACTTTTGTAAATTAATACTTACGCGCTGACACTGATACAACCGCACCGATCAGCAAAAAAATTATAATGGGAGACATTGTAACGGTTCTTTGAAGCTTCCAGGAAAACTAGTATATTGCTCGTAGTATCAAACCATTTAAATACCCCTCAGTTGTGTATGCAATCGGTAGATGAATAAATAGGGAAAGATAAATTTAATGCGTCTTTTTTTTGCATAAGGACAAATTCCTGGCGAGTGTTCTGTTATCAATCTAAAAATATCTGCTATTCACTTGATCAAATAGGTGCGCTACTTTGAAAATATCTTTTTAAATAATTTAAAAAATACCTTCATCCAGGCGATGGGTTGACCTATAATTTTAAAAGTCATATGCAAAAATGTGGGGGACGTACAGTGAATGAGCTCACAGCACGAGGTAAATACATTACCGAGCGCAAAGCGCGAGATTCAAAAGGTGCGCACACCTGTCGCGCTTAATCTAGCGAACTGCGCGCTCTGCGCGCGATACTAATGTGTCCGCGCAGCAGGCAGATTTTTTTGGCCGGATTGAATAATTGGTTCCCCATAGAGGAACGTTTATAAGGATGCAAATTATCAAACTTTATTTTTGTCATATCTTGACAAAGTTCGTCCTCAGGAGTCCCAAAATTTTTGGTATTTAAAAAATTTGTGTACGCTAAATATTTTTTTCCACGCAAATGTACTTTGTGTTCCACCCTTATTAGTCCTAAATGAAAAATATTGCAACTAATTGTATTATTCGGCCGTTTATTTTCAAAAATATATTCTGCTCTCAATGAAACTATTTCATATTGCCCTAACTGTATCTGCGCTAATATAACTTGTTTAAAACAATAACACATTGTTGCAAGGATCCATTTTTTACCGAAAGAGCACTGATATGCTCCTTTAAAGTCTCTTTGGTGAAAATAGAATGTATTCCTATAAATAGGTGACCGCATAGTGCATTTTTTAGACTTGTTTCGATTGATCCCAAATTTATTTCGACTGTTTATGGAAAGATACGAAAAAAGTTGGAAAATTACAATTTTTACATTCGCATCTCAGTGTTTGCTTGAAAAATTAAACTAGATGTCAAAAGTATCTAAATGTAAAATTTGTCATCTCAAAAAGATCTAAAAACTTTGTTCAGACTATTTTCGCGTAAGAGACGCAGCTTTCGTTTTAATCGTGAAACACTTGATTGAAAATCATGAATTCTTCTTTCCGGTTGAACTATGAAAGATAAGTTTTTGTTTTAATTGCATGGCTGCAACATTTTTCGCCTACAGCATTAGTCTGTTACCGGTTTATAGAAAGTGATATAATATACAGTTAATTTAATAGATTTCAATATCATGTAGAGCATTTTTCATTTTGGACAAACTTTAATCTTGTGCGAAGCGCGAGACACGTTATATGAGAAGGTATTTGTGACGTACCGCGAGGAAAAGGACCTTGGGGTTAAAAAGTCGATTTTCAGGTTTTTGATGCTATTGATACTTTTAAAATCGCTCTTTCATATTAAGCAAGAATTAAGTTTTTATCTGCAAAATTCGAATTGTTATTAAGCTGCAAAGTGAGGCGTGAATCGACTATTTCGACGCGTGCGGACGGCCCGAGAAATCCAGCTCCACCACTTTCTACACATCTTTCTGTTCTGTGTCCGTGTGACTCGACAGCTCGCCTAACTGGCTGAACGCGGAGCGAGAATATGTAGTCGTAAGTGGAGGGGATGGATTCCCGAGATTATCCCCACTCTCTGAGTGTCTGACTTCGACCATTTCTTCAATCGCTTCTACTGGAAAATTCGCTTGCTAACCCTAAGGTCCCTTTCCTCGCAGCACGTCACATTTGTTAAACCCGAAGGAGCTTTAACAAAAGAGAATTTAAAATTAACAAATTACAGTTGTCAATGATTTGACGTTTAATTTTAAAAAATCTGTGCAAATATATTAGGGAAGTAGAAAGATTGAAACCTTGAGAATCAAAATACATTGGCTATATTATTCTTTGTAATTACTAGTTACTTGTAACATTTTAAGCAGACTTCGACTCACAAACAATTTTTCATTTTAGTTCCACATTGTTTTTGTCATTAAATTAATAGTGTGGACGATTGAGATTTACACGCTCTACTCTAAAACTCAGTAGGATTTGGCGCGCTGGGCCATCTGGAGATTCCTTGAGTTCATGACACCTTGGGATTTAGTGTGTTCCGATTATTTTCAATGAGGACGAAATTTGTATGCGAATAAATACAGAAATTGCGTACCAATACGGAGTGATTCCCAATTTGTGAAAATTTCGGTATCAATACCGACAACATTAAGATTTTACTTTTTATATAAGCATATGTTTCGGACTAAGACGGACAACTTTCCGCTTCCACTTTACCTCGATCTATTTTCTGGTATTAAAATCCGAAAAAATTCCGTATCGGATGGGAATATTTTCTGAATTCCATTTTTTATAAGACACACATTCTGGAATCAAAAGAACTCAATAGGATTTGACGCAGCGGGCGTACCGGAGTTTCCTTGACTTCATCTGAGGTCAATGGGGTAAACATGCCGCTTTCCACGTTTATTTTTTCCCGTTTTTTAAGGCGAAAACGAGGATTATATGCATATATTCCAGCAAGATATCTACTACTCTCCAATGGTGCAAGGACGTCACCATCGGATATTGATAATACAATTTGTTCTTGGGTTGGCATCGGCCCATAGACTTTAGCTTTTACGGCTATTTGAATTGGCTTATCCGCGGGAAAAGTGTACCTTTGAAGTTCGAATACCCGGTGCGGATTCATATAAGAAATAAACCTAATAAATTGAAGCTGATCAAGTTTATGTATAATTCTGTCAGAAGAAACAATCGTTGTAGGTGGAGTCATGCACCTGGTGTGGGCTGAAGGAGACCTGGATCTAGCAGGAATAGGAGGCTCGGAATGAGAAGGAGACCCGGAACTAGCACGAAGAAGAGGCTTGGCAGGTGGTAAGAGACGTGGCAGGAGAATGTCTGTCCGGAGAATAAGAAGTTTCACGGCGTGGAGCACCAGGAATAGGGTCGCCATTAGGTAAACAATCGAACTGCGAACTTAGCTCTGCAAGAAGAAATATTGGATTAATCTTCTTTTAAAGTATGTTAATGTATCATGAGCCCCTTGCGTCAAAATTGCGATGCGAGACTCAGAACGTTGAGGGAATATTCCCCTGAAAATCTAATTGAAAGCTGGACCAGCAAGATTCAGGGAAAATTATTCGGGAAGGAAAATGGAAAAGTCTTATTTCGATTTTATACAGAATCTTGATGAGCTTTTGTACACACATTCAGTGGAATTCTGAGAGAAAAGGAAAATATTTGCTCAACCCTGCGTAGGTAGCTTAAGATCGCTTGCTTCATTTTGTCGTCCGACATGTGACTCGATTTTTATCCAAGGACGTCCGAAATCAGCGCGAGGAAAATCGATCTGGCTTGATAAATTCAGCAGACTAGCCTCCAGCAAGTAGTGTCACTAAGGACTAATACCCACCTATGTGTGGGTATAACCTGTACGATTTTTCGCACCAACCTATGTTTGCATGAAATGAAATATCGAGTTACAAGTTTGGAAATTTAAAGAAAGACAATATGGATCGATAAATAATCCAAAATATAATATTTATATTCATAAATTCGACGAAATCTGTATCAAAACAATTATTATTTTAACTACAATGGATAGGGACTTTAAGGATTACTTATAACACGAGGCACGAGATGTTTGGACAATGCTGAAATTTGTAGCGGGATGCACGTCCGCCAAAATTCGCTGTTGACGCACAATTTGAAACAAAAAATTCTTATAATTATAATAACCAAGAATTATTATTTCCTTTCAAATGTTCAAAAATAATAATGTATTTATGTTGCGAAACATACACTTACATACGTGAACTGTTACATTTAACGAGATAAATTTATCCTTAGTTATTGTCATTATTATTTTCAATCCACAGTAATAGAGTCAGGAATTAACAGACCAACATCATTGTAAGCTAATCGTCCTGTTATTTAAAATTCTCTAACACTCTAATCAGAAGCATATACCTTATAAGCATTTAACAGGAATATGCTATTCATGAAACTATAAACATGTATACGTCAGAGAAACTGAATGAAGTTAAGTGCATAGTAAACTTATATCCCGACCAGAGTATCTGATCGGAAGCAGCCTAGGAGTTCAAAAATATATATATTCGGAGTATCCATAGAGATTATCGACAATAAAATAAACCGAGACAGCATCTATCTACAATAAAAGATTACACCGTAGACTACACCTTCGATTTGATCATCTACTTTTCTAGATTTGAAAGATGGATTAGACGGGAAGTAAAAATATATAAAATGTTTAGTAAAGAATTGCAATCTTCTAGATTCTTATACTATAAAGTTAAGTGATCCGATAAAAGATTTAAGAAAATTGTATAATCTCGTTTTATTACATGTCAATTAGCGTTCATTATCATTTAAAAAGTCATCTATTTTGAAGATGTAAAAATCAAAATCCTCACAATTTTGGATGATTTTGAATATGTATTTCTCCAGTTTCAAGATTTGCAATTGAAGATTCTTCAATATTTAATATGTATGATAGAAAATGATGCAATCTTGAATGCTTTTCTTGAAATAGTTCAATTTTAATGACTTAAAATTGAAAATTTTTTGCTTTTGAAGATTCCACTTCAACTAAACCTACTTTCTTGTTCTGAAATTCGAAAAAATTCCTTATCAATAGGGTATATTTTCCGAATCTTATTTTTTATAACACACGTCCTGGAATGCTGCCGGCATAAATTCAGATTAAATTCGCATTCGTTTCGGATAAACTCAAATAGTGTTTGGATACAAAGCAATTGGAATATAATGAGGATTACGTTGGAGATATTTCCATTTGCGGAGAAATTAAAATTTTGTTTTCAATATCATAGATATATTATAGTATTATATTCACCAATATAATTCAGGATGACCCTCCAGGTGAAGACGAAAGTATAAACGACTCTCAATCTTTCCAATTAGGGTAAAAACTGATTAAAGCGTTAATAGAACATAATTATGGTATCTCAATCCTTATCTAATATATTATAGGAGTCAAGCTTATCTTCCACAGATATTTATATTTATATGTTATAAATAAGTCCAAGAAAGTTGGTTACATCTGGCTCAAGGTGTCTGCTAAGTTTTGATGACAAAAAAAATTCTGTTAGACACTGCTAGGCATAAAACCTGCTATACCATAATAACATCGTGGATGGTGCTAATACGGGAAAAAGTCATTGTTTTCTAAAGAATTTGTTGAATAATTTTTCCTCAGTTCTAGACCACTTGAATGTATTCACTGGGTATTTTAGAGTGAAAGAAATGAAGGCTTGTGTAAAAACATTTGGCTTGAGAAATTGTTCCCCATCAACGGAAGTGAGCTATGTCACCATTCACCAAGCTGCAGTTTTAAGATAGTTATCGTTATTATTTTTATTTTTGAAAAGAGCTTATTTTTTATGAAAAAATTTTGAAACATGCAAAAATATTATATACTTAAATAAAACTTTTATCGCTGACCGAAGTTTTAATTTTTATCGTTAAAATGATAAGATTTTATAGAAGCTTATTTTTATGAAAAAAAATATCTACTACTTTACAGCATCTAATTTTTGAAGATTAATTTTTTATTTCCTAAGATTGTCAACGTCAAATTGTAAAAAGATATAAAATAGAGAGGAGAGAAATAAATAATTTTTTTCTCAAGGAGCTTTTATTCAAGAAAAGCTCATCATTTCTAAGGATTCTTGAAGAAGCGATAAGAGAAAACTGTTCAGTTAAAAATAAAAGTTGAAAAAACATTTTTTTTTATGTATCAATTTGAAATTATGATTATGATTATGAGCTAAGTTTATGACATTGCAGTGATCTAAATCCTACTTAATCCCACTTATATTATTATGTTGAAAAACTGTATGAAATGTTTTCTTTATCACTTCAGTTACGTACTAAAGTAATCAATATTAATCGAAATTACATTTTCGATCGCGAGTATGACACCACCTGTACGTATATCGCCAATCTTTTCAGTTCTTTTAATGTTAATTACATAACAGCATAAGTTTTTCCACTTCATAGGTTGAAAGCTATTAGAAATCTCTATGAAATGCTTCATGATGAAATCATACTGTCAATTTTTTAAGAAGACATTGCAGAATTGGTACAAATTCCAAAGTTTTCTTAACATTGAAAAAAAATGAATGTAAAGAACCTTTTTCAAAAATTTGCATTTTTCGGGGCATTTCCCGGGCGCAATACAAAGGATTTAGAAGGTCAAAATCAAAAGTTATTGTATGCAAATTACTCAGGTGAATGAAACATGAAGAAAGGTTTAAAAAATTAGATAATTAATAAAAATGATGCGAGATATGAGAAAATTTGGAAAAATAAAATTGCTCATCCCATAAAGATCTACAAACTTTCTTGAACCTATTTTTTCATCAGACGTATAGCTCTTATTTTAATTCTGAAAAATTTAATTAAAAATTATAAACTACGCTTGCCGGTCGGACTATTCACGATAAGAACAAAAAATGAACAATCAAAAATTGTTGAGCCAAAACAGATCTGCAAATATTAGATTGCCCATTTCTTGATGAAGCACGTAGTTTTTGTTTCAATCGTTGAAAATACCTTTAAAAATAACATTTCAATTCATAAAAAATGACACTATATACAATAAAGAATTCAACTGCAAAAATTTTCGCCTAAAGCATCAGTCTAGGACCGATTTACAGAAATTAATATATTATACATTCAATATAATAGAGTTCAGCATAATATAGAACATTTATCGTTTCGGACAAATTTTAATCTTGCGCGAAGCGCGAGACACACTATAAAAATACATTTTTTGAAGCTGATGGAGCTTCGACAAAAGAGAATTCAAAATTAATAAATTACAGTTGTCAATGGTTCGACACTCAATTTTAAAAGTTCTGTGCAAAAATGTTAGGGAAGAAGAAAGATTGAAACCTGAGAATGATAATACATTGGCTTCATTATTGATTGTAATTACGAGCTGCTTGTAACATTTCAAGATGACTTCGGATTATATACAATATTGTATTTTAGTTTAAATTTTGTTCTAACTGAATTATTGGTGTGGATGATTGAGATTTACGTGATCTACTCTAAAGCTTAATAGGATTTGATGCTTGGGGCCTACTGGAGTTTCCTTGACTTCATCTGGGGTCAATGGGGTAAACGTGCCGCTTTCCGCGTTTATTTTCACCCTTCGTCTACCGCGACTGTTTGTAATACATGAATATATTCCAGCAAGATATCTACTACTCTCCAATATTGCAAAGATTTCACCATCGGATGTTGATAACACAATTTGTTCTTGGGTTGGCATAGGCCCAAAGACTTTCTGTTTTATGGCTATTTGAATTGGCTTATCAGTAGGAAAAGTGTATCTTCGAAGTCCGAATAGTCGGTGCGGATTAATATAGGAAGTAAACTGAATAAATTGAGGCTGGTCAAGTCTATATATAATTCTGTCAGAAGAAACAATCGTGGTAGGTGGAACCATGCTCCTGGTATGGGTTGGAGGAGATCTGGATCTGGCACGAAGAGAAGGCTCGGCAAGAGAAGGAGAC
>UWNZ010566069.1:0-10697 GCA_900474215.1 Andricus inflator
ACGTGAACTTAGCCCCCAATTTTGAAAAATCCATTTTTAGAGTATTTATACGCCGGAACTATTTTTAAAAGTTATCAGGAACTGTAGAACTATTCAAAAGGATGTGAGAACTCTAAAAAAAAATTCGAAATTTTGAAAGTGGGGGGCTAAGTTCACACATTAACTTTAACTTTTTTAATACTTTATTTCAATTTCAGCAGTTCCTTTTGACACATAAAGTTTATGAGGTTTCGCAAGCATTTTGAAAAATAAAGCGGAACATTTCTTGGACTGTAGTAAATACCAAATTTTTTTCTACTAGGTTATTTTTAGAACATGAATTTGAATTTTCAAAAATTTAAATAAAAAAAAAGAAACAGGGTGGATTTTGGACCTTTCTCTTTTACTTTTTCAGAACCTTTTTCGAGCATAAAACTCAGGAGCACTTGTCAATTTTTTTACAAAAAAGAAACTTTTCGAATGAAGAAATTAAATTTAGATTAAATAAAAATTTAAACTTATCTACTACTTTTATCAGTATTTGGATCTGTAATAAATAAAAGCTCACTTTTCCGATCCCGCAACAAAAGAGTCGTTTAAACCATAAATTTTTATTTGAGATTCACAAAGCTCATGAGCCATACCATAGCTGTTGGTATCACGTGTCTATTCGCATCTTTTGACCAATAACATCTAGGAACTAGGATTAGGCTGAAGCATGAAAGATTGTGACGAAAGAATGGCAAGAGGGGAAAAATGACGAGAAGCATGAGAGATCTTATATAAGGGGCGATATTCGTCCGACCGGAAATCCAGGACCTAAGAGGTGTACTACTGTGACGCAGTCCGAGTTGATAAGGGCTAGATCCAAGAACCGAGGGCGGCAAGGCCGAGGGGTGGAACATAGACATTTATCAAGCGCGAGGGAGAGCAGGTGGCGAAATCCGCGACTGAGAAACGATGAACCTGTAGGGTCTGTATATGGAGGGTTCTCTCTGAAAAAAAAAGAAAAAATAACTGCAGATCGCCACTTATAAAATGACAGATCCGAGCAGACGCGTCTGGTCGAGCAAGAATAAGTAATTGGCTAACAAGGCAAGGAGAAGTTTCGAAAGATAGGAGGACAGGGTGATTTGAGGGTTGGAAAAAACGGTCCAAATAATAATGGCATATCAGGTGAACTCTTTCATAAATTTGAAGAAATTTGACGGTCGGAATGAAGTCACTAGAAGGATATTATGCAGGAGTGGAGGTAGGTCTCAAATTTTAGGGCACGTGAGTAAAGCGTGGCGTAATTATACGGTAGCCGGTATCCAATGAGCACTGGGAGGCTTGCCTCATCTTCCTAAAGTCTAAACTATAAACCCGCCGACCAGCTACCGGTCTTCCATTTATAATGTGCCCTGTCCCTCATAACGTAATAATAGCGTAGCGCACGAGCTGAACGAGCTGCCATAACTCCAGCCATGGTTCAGGCAATTAGCCAAATGTTACGAATATTACGAAGTTTCGACACTATCTTCGACTAAAATCGTCAAACAATTTAGCTCGACAACCTACCTTATCTCCTAATACACCAGATCCTCGTATACAAGTAACGGTTCACATGTCCACAAAATTCTATATACGACTAAAATCATAATGACCTGATTATATGTTTGAATGAAGGACATAAAGAATTGCTTTTAACTTCGAATATCACCTTCAATGTGTTATTAGGACTTGCTGCCATCATCGGAAGCAAGTACTCTCAGAGGAATTGAACTCGGTAACCTGACCCATTAACGGGTGGTAGTCTTCGTTCAAGTTCCTGGTCAACTCTAAGGGTTTGTACTATGGTTGTAACGCAGAGTGTTTATGAGTCCGCAAAGGCCGATTACTGTTCGTGGATTACGCCCATCCCTTAAAAGCTTTACTGTGAGAGAAGGCAGCTGTAAAAGATCCTCCACCCATTCTAAGCACCTATCTTACTGTTAGAAAAATATCTGGCGAAAGTAAATTCGGCAAATGAAAAGCAGCCTAAAATTTAGAAGTACTAATTTCTTCAGCCTTTATTACGAGAAATTGGAGAGAAGCTGAAAAGAAGCTTCTGTTGTAAGATAAAGTTAGACCATTTCTGTATTATTTTGTATCATTTTTCGACCCTTTTAAATTTAACCCACCTTGTCAACCTGCTCTCTCCGTTTCCTAACCCCTGAACTTTTTCCCGACCCGATTTCATTTCCTTTACAAGCGCCGCATCATCATTTTTCATAGACCCTCCACACCCGCACCCCTTTCTTGGGATAACGTAGGGGAAGAAGGTCTCCACGATACCAACCCTCTGCATGTTTGCAACTCTATAGCCATTTCATCAAGAAAAAGAGAGGTTTAATTCTCAAAGAAAATAAGAAAAATACTATTTAGACTCACTCTTCCAGCTGGTTACATAAATCCACAGTAAGTACTCACCTGAAACAGAAAGAAAAAATCATCAGCATTTGAAACTACTTTATTAATGATAGGAAAGGCAATAATAGCATAAGTTAATAAATAACTAAACTCGACACTGTTGGTCCTCCTGAAGGCCAGAATTAATCGCACAAAGTCCGAGAATAAGCAAACGACTTGTCACGTTGCAGCGACGGAGAAATATCCTATATGTTAAAATGTGGCACTCGGACCACTGACGTTAATAATAATAAGTTGTTTAGGTACATGTACCCTCGTAAACACGAGTGACGATGACGAGGATGCGGGTGGTGCGAAGGCAGCGAATGAAGTGGGGAGAGAAACGACGACGAGGACAACGTGATTTAGAATATTCGGTGGCGGATGTCAGCTATTGCTCGCCCACTGCGACGTCATTATGTCATCATCATTCTCCTTCGCGCCGACCTACGTTGACGGGAGGCGTGCGCCGGGACATCGCTCACCCGGGGCCCGTCCAACGACCTTCGCGAAGGGCCCCAAGCATCGTTTGCGGCTCACGTCCACAGCCTAAACAATATTTATCATGCCCCTGAATTGGAGTTCCGCTGCCACCCACGGCTTAACCGACTTCATCCTACCAATCCTTCTCCATTCATTCGGATCAAAAATCAAGTCATCCTCCGCACCAATCAAGTTATATTGTACAGAAATAAAATTATACCGTTTATCCATATCTTGATATTTTTTACTTACTGACCATTGCTTTTTCTTAAAGAACCTTACCTATTCTCTAGGGGTGTGCAAAATTGATTTAAGCTAAGTCCATCATTTTCAATTCCGAAACAAAACTCTATTATCTCATAGACGAATTCAGAGACTTTCTCTTTACATACAATTCTCTAACTATGTCTCAGTGACAAGAAATTCTTTCTGTTCTTTTCTGGTGCGATTAATCACTCTCAGCGCGGGGAGGTTTTTTTCTTGGAAAGCAGTTCCTGAGACGCAAACGAAATCGAAGTACGAGTTTCTCGAATAATCGCTTTCAGAGAGTAACGTGGGTCGGCTCGTTTTAACGATTCCAATTTCGCGCAGCTTCCATCCCCCTTAGCCCCGCCATCTTCATCATTCCCTTCTTCTGCGGCAGGAACGACCGAACTCTCCGAGGAAATCATTGAATATGCAACTTAAGGAAATCCTCGGATATTGTGTTTTATTATAAACGGGCGCCGCCGCCGCCAACGTGCTCACTGCTATGCTCCCTCAGTGAAAACGGGGAATGACTTTACATGTGAATATTTTGAGATTCGGGAATACGCGCCGTCCCATGGGACCACGTAAGGTTTCTCTCTGGCATGAGTGTATCGCACAGAGAATGCTTATGAGCTTGCATGAGGAATTCGCCAATATTCGGAGTCTGAAAAATATCTGAACAGATTTGCCGAAGTGGAACTAAGTCTCTTGGGCGACTCAAAATAAGACGGGAAAAGCAATAATACTGAAAAATTATAACATCCTTTTGTCGAAGATATTTTCCGAATTTTAAGACTATTTATTCTAATGAAAATTTTCATCAAAAAATTCACAACGCTTGTAAGTTTCGAACCTCGGTTCTGAATTAAAGCGGAAGTTGAACTTCCATGAAGTTTCACACTATTCTCTTTGTCGCCAAAGTTCCTACAGTGGGAGGAGCTAGGTGTCTAAGGAATTCGGTTAAAATTTAAGAGAATCGAGAGATTGAAAATAGGTTGGAACCTTAAACTAAACTTGGAGACCACATATTGGTGGAGTAGCTCCGCCTTTTCTCCGTATTTTCTGACTTCTTTATACTCCAAAGAGTATCTTTTAAGTTTCCGGCAATATAACTAACACCGGGTTTCTCAATATTTTTCAAAAAGAAATAAAATTTCGAAAAATAAAGATATATACAATGAAACTACTTTTTCAGTGACACATAGATATCTTTTCTGTTGAAAAGAGTTTAATGCGAAAGTTCTAAGACCTCATGAGCTGCGGTTCTTTTGTCGTTAAATTTAAGACAAGCGATAAATAACTCCTTTAACTTCATTTAATTCCGTGATTCTTGAAGGCGTATGAAAAATTCAAGTTTTTTTTATTCCAAATAGAGTTAAATGTACTGCGCAGGTGCCGCCCAGGGTCTATCCCACTGCGAAAATATACGGTTATCCGCTTAACTTAGACGATGCCGAGACGGGAGCAATCGCATCCTTGTAATATAGTGTCCAATAAAAACTTAAGTACTGCTGTGTCTTTCTTTCTCTATATCTCGTTCTACAACCTTTTATGCGGATGATCCTCCTGAAAAAGGCACGTTATACACTGTGGCCTCGAAATCCTACGGACTCAGTTGCTTCTTATAATAAAGCGAATTTACGTGGATCTTTATGATTGATAGTTTAGAAATAAAGAGTTAAAAAATGTTATTAAAATTTAATATCGAAAATACTACGCTTATTTTTTATTAATCCCAGACACTGCCTTAAAAACCACTATAGACTTGAGAAAACTAAACTGAATGATCCATTCTGTACGACTCTGAACTGTATTATCCACTCTAAAAATGGACCACTCTAAACTGGACTATCTACTGTGAAAGCTACTTTTTTCTGTATCACGGGGTACATGAGAAAAGGATCACAAGCCGAAGAAGAAAGGATCCGAGTCGTAAAGCTAAACAACGGAGGACACCGGTTTTTAACAATTTCTCAGTCCTGTCGTTATCGGATGTGTGGTCAACGACTACGTGATCCGGCGTAAGGTTATACGGCGAATGCGTCTGGAGACAATAACGACTCCACGGGACATCAAACGAGCTTCCGAATGGCACAGGAAGGACTTCAGGATCGCCGTAATCGTACAAGGACCTCCTTCCTTCCTTCCTTCTTCCTTCCGTACACCGAGATATTCAAGTACCCGAACGACGAGTCTACGCTATTCACGGTGTCCTTTATGAGAACTAAAACACCCAGATGCTCCAACATACCCCATTCCACTTGCTCTTACATGAAAATTAATAGCTTCTTCGCACTAAAGCGTACAAAGAAACCAGAAGACAGATTTAATAACGAAACAAAAAGTTTTAATAATGAAAGATATACTTAACTATCCAGCCACACCGGATAACACTCGACTCTTCCCCATTCATCTGCGGAATATGAAGTCCGTGCGTGAAAGTTTGTAAGATAATATTGGAGGTCGGACCCTTGGGAGAGAATTAGAGTCACCGCCTCGCAAAGGAAATTAAAAGTTCAGCCAAAGAAACTACCGGTGAAAGAAGCTTAAGAAGTTCCCTCGAAGGTAGCAGAACGTTGAAATAAAAAAGAAAATAAAAAAATTAAGACGGAATGAATTGCATTCAGTTACTTTATTTGTTTTAATGATTGTTAATGGATAATCATCACAAACCAATCGGTTGTAGAGAAATTATTAATTCAGACGAGCGAGGTGCATCATTTAGGTGGCCGACGCTTGGGGGTCTGTTTTCATTCAAGCTCCCTCTTGGTTTAATCAATCCACCCACGAAGGCATATGCTCACTTGGGTCGCAAAAAAGAGACAAGCCCGGCAAGTGTGTGTTTTGGTCCACTAAGAGAGCAAGGCGAACAACAACAACACCGACCGCAGGGAGGGTGGGATTGTTTGATGCTTGATTGTCGCACCGCTTCAGGGGTCGTCCGATTGGGTTGCCGCGAAACATCTGTCGGCCACCCGCGGGGCTCCCAAACGACAATCATCCCACAATCGCGAGGTAATACGCCGAAAGATATCTTCATCGCAAGAAGGAAGGGACCAGATGATCCAGATGAGAAAATGGTGGATTTCCAATTGGAGACTAAGAATAGAGGGATGCGGAAGAGAGTACTTTACTTCCCCATCTTCAAAGGGAAGCTACAGGAAAACAGTCTGTTCCCTACATATTATTTTGACGAACAATCAAGACTTTGAACGGAATAAGAGAAATAGCTAAAGTAAATTGATTCTATTTGCCTAATAGATATTGCTGAACTGCTCCTACGTCAAAATCCAGCAAAGACAAAATCATCAGTGCTGGAATTGCCGCTTAAAAGCCGGCTGGAACTTTTATAAACTCCAATCCTCTACGCCACAAACACGCTGATTCTCTTTTCGCGAGAGAGACACTGATACCTACCGGCTGACGGTATCCACCTACTTCCGTCTACAATGGATCCTTTGCGGGTAAAAAGCGTAAAAGAAAGGAGGAGCGCGGTCCTCGGGCACGGAGAATGAAAGAAAGAGCGGCAATGATGAAAGCATTGTCCCTGTTCAACCCAGCTTCTCTGTGAGAGGCGGCTGGGCGCTTCTTTGCCTCCACCTTCGCTTCTTCCCCAGTAACGCGACGTTTAAGATCACCTCTTGTTGGACCTCTTTGTCGGAAGCTGACAAGAAGAGGGAAGTCCAGCGCTCTCGATACCTTCCAATGTAAGAACACTAGTTCAATGTAATATTCAGAATACTCAAGAAGAGACCAAGAATCATAATTGGAAATGTTACTTTTTAGTCACATTGCTTAAAGACTTGGTTCTAAATTCATTTAAAAAATTCAGATTATAGAGAAGAGGTGTATTCTGATTAAGGTAAGGATAATGATTTCAGAATTTCTCATGTTGATAACGATCATCATCTATTGCGTTCCACTTAGTAATATCTCGCGGTACCATATCAAGCATCTAATAACTTCCTGCTGGCTTACCTTAGCCTGAACGGAGAACATACGTAGGTATGGATATTGCTAATGATGTTCCATAAGAGTATTAAAATGTTCAACTACCACTTATCAAGTACTTTTAAAAGAAGATCTATTAAAGATACCTCTGCGATAAGTACAATTAATGCATGAGTTGTAAATTATTACTGCAATGATAAGATATCTTATCATCATTATCACCATGATCATCATCATTAAGATCACTATTATAATAATTATTATGACCACCACAATATCAACATCATTCACGTCATCGTCAACAATGCTAAATCCTCTGCTAATCTAAGATATAAGGTCCATTCGGCAAGCCTAAGCTCTCCAATTTCTGATATGTGATCATGACTCAGACAAAATCAATTGTCGGATTCGTAACTTGAGATCCTGTTTGCGTGTTCTGGGAACCCATGACCGATTCCATAGACCCTTGACCGCTCTCCCCAAACTCTTGACTCGTTTCTAGTAATAATACGATAATCTTCTCGCGCAAAACAAACGTAACGAGGGTTGGGAGGGCGCGAACCCTTTCGTTCAAGAGCTGGACCGGATCACGAACGATCGATCACGATTGCCAACCTTCTACGCGTGCAGCCTGAGCACGAGAATCTCGCACGTATAACAGAGGCAGGGTTAGGGTTAGGGACCCTTCTCGTCGTCAACTCGATTGTTATTCTTAGGGCGAAAACTATTTACAAAGTCGGGGCTAATGGCATCAAGAGATTTCGCCTCCATATGCCTCTGCCTCTGTCTCTTGACGCTCGACGCATTAGCGTACTGTTTCTAAACTCGATCCAGTTCAGGAGCAAAGGCGTGAAACCGGAAAAGTTTCTTTACGAAGGTACATATAAGTTTTTTTAGAAAATTAGTCCGCAAAATAAAAATTAGGATAGCAGGTGAGTCAGACGCAGCTAATAGTCAGATTCTAAATCAATGAAATATTTAGAAAAGTTACAAATGAAAAATTGAGGTATGCAGAAATAAATTCCCCAGTCTTTAAACTTGCAAAGGGCAATCACTGCTTATTCAATCGGTGCAGGGATCCGCTGAAGCGATGCAAACATTTTAACAATCACGTATCACTTGCATTGTTTTTCTTCACTTCTCTCCCGCCTACGCCAATGATAATTTCGATCCACAACGAGCGTAAAGTGACCCCGATCTAACCGGGCAGGCAGTGCGGAGACAGATGCACGTGTGTCGAGCCTAATGCAATAAGAGTTTTGTTCGAGTGGGTTGACAAACGTATGCATATTGACCTGGTCAATCTCGTAATGCTACCGATCCTCTCTACTTGAAGCGTAGGTGCAATCTGTTCACGCACTTAATTCTATTTGTATTGCAAGCGTGGGTGTCTTTTGCACTTGCAGTATTGGAGCTTCTGAATCTCTTTTTGTTTATACCAGTATTTTAATATAGAGATGAGAACAGACCCAAAATACAGTTGCCGATCCTCATGAAATTTGAAATAATCCCAAACGAGCAAAAATATTTACTTCTCCTTATGCTGACGTGCAGCAGTTTTCTGATTAAGCTTTCCGTAAATATTTAACGGAGCGGAACGACCGATTGAGAAGCGAAGAGTAAGACTCGAAGTGGAACAACCTTGATCCTCGTCTACAACCCTTTTCGTAATGTTCTCGCACCCCTTTCTCCAATCTATCCCTTCGTTTCATTACGAATGCTCACCGAACCTCTCCCACTTCTTGCGTCTCGCCACCCGAACAAGCGCACACGTAACACAAATGGAAAACGGATTGATTAATCGTAGTAATTACAGATCAGCCCCCGCTAATTAGATATCCGACTCCTACCGACCCAGAGGGGTTTCGCTAGCTGTAGCACTCGCACACCACATGGGGGTCCGGCATGAGAGAAAGGAACGAGAGAAATGTCCGAAATGACTGGCACGTGTTTTCCTTTCCCACAAGCCGATCTTGGGAACGATGAAGAAACTGACTTACTGGGAACAGGATTCGTTATGACAACTGGTCTGATTTTCATAAAGAAAATGGGAAAACATTTTTAGTTCCTTCATTGAAGTGCCCAGGGAGAAATGTACGATTGGCCCAATGTTCGGCCAATTTAGCCACCACCCGACGTTGACACCCCAAACTTATTAGGCCAATAGTCAGTCATAGAAATTTTCCAATGTTTGCTTGTCACAATTTAAGGCAAATAATTTATTTTAAACATCGTACATACTTAGATGTTTTAAAACGAGGTACTAGAATATTTATTCCAGAGAAGAAGATTTGACCATGAAATAACTTAGCAACCTTAATGGAACAGGTCCAATCTCTTCCGACGAGGGCCCTAACGCCTTTCTGGCTCTCAATTGTTGTCTATCTCGAGAGGTCATCCAAAGATCTTGGGTGTAAGGATATTCATCGCAAGTTGTGTTTGTCCTCCTGGCGGAGGAGAGTCATTTGTAGATCCCAGGAGATAGGAACGATTTCCCAATTAGCGACCAAATCAGCGACCTCCCATAAATTCTGGTAGCCCACTTTGTTGAAATTAAGGAGAAAACTTTGTGAACTCGAAAGAGGTATACTAGGAAAAAACTGCTATAAATAATACACCAGTTTCTTTCCGTATAATCTAACAAGTGCATGCAAAAATGAAAATAAAGAATTTTGAATCATAATTTTTTTCACTTGCTGCAGAAGAGGTGTTAGGAAATTCAGCTATCAAATATTCACACTTGAGTAACGCACGATTTCCTACGAACTTAAAATTCCCTCATCTCAATGCAAATGTCTGATGCTTTAAATTAAGACGGACGCCAAGCTTGTCGGACAATCTAGGGTCACGACTGGCCTCTTACCTCGTTACGTCAGCACTACGTCCGGGCAAAGGTACGACTTGCGATTCCAGATGAACTTATAAAGATCTACGAACGCCGGAGTTTCTGAGTAGAATCAGTTAAGACAATCTTATTATTAATAGAGGTTATCAGATACCTGCATTTTTTAGCATCTTTTTTTAACCGCAACTTAAAAGACTAGACTTGAAAATGAATATGTAATTTAATCTTAACCAGGAACCTAGTTTGGAGTACACTTGTTGTGGTCTAGAGAAAAATTAATTTAGTACAAAGTTTGCGGAATGAAAACTAAAGTTTATCGAAACGAAGAGGCGAATAACTCTGTTCAATTCATTTGATGGAGAAGGCGTACGATTCTAACGATATTCTCAAATGGGAATATTAACATCCGGTTGACGGTAATTTACGACTCCGTGGACGCGCGTGCGCGCTGCCGTGGACGATTTTGCAAAACGAAGCGTTGCAGTCTCGTTAACAAGTCGGTTATGCTTGCTGCACGGCGCTCGTCTCAACGCAGAAGGGTGACTACCAACTTGTTCGTGGTTTTACAACGATCTAAATTACCTCTGGGACATACGGTTACGATGTTAACGATCCTCGTGGTCGCGTTACGCCGAACATTCACGAACGTTAAATAAATAAAACGTTGCCCAAGAAGATGGGTTACGATCGGCCCCAAAGCGGAAGAGAGACTGAAAAAAACGACTCTTATTAGCCATTACTTTAAATGCACTCACAAGAA
>UWNZ010575301.1:0-14941 GCA_900474215.1 Andricus inflator
CTTCGACTCCAACTTATATTAGTTGATTAGATATTCTTTCAAAAAGTTGAAAGAATTTTCTTGTAAGTCAATACATACTTTATTGAAATTTCAGTCAAACCTTGAACATAATGGTAGCGAACGCGATAGCAGTTGGATATTTGTTTGATGACCTGTTGACCATGTTTGATCAGTTGTTACATCGATTAAATTTCTACGATTTCAGAACACTCCCGGCATGGCGACTCAGGTGCTTGAAACACTTTTATTACGTAGTAAGCTAAGAAAATAAGCATGTGGCATATCAAAAGTAATCTCTTTTCGAAACATATATTTTAAAAAAAAAGTTGTGTCTTAATAGAGGGTTCAATAACTTTTTTTCAAAATAAGATAATGGCACCATAATGTTGTTTGATATGCTCTTTTTACGTAACATTAATCTCAATTCTAGATTCTACTTCTGAATATGTTAAATTAACAATTTGTGCTTCAAAGAATTTTTGGAATAAAAGGTTTTAGCTAGCGCAACGTTGTCAGATTTAAATGTTCTACAACGTGGAAATAAGAAAACGAGTAAGAAAATGACAATTATCGTACAGTTCAAACTGATTCATGCGTCAAATATGCTTTAAAATCAATAAAATTTAGATCAAAATAAACAATTTCCATACTCAGAAGAATTTCTACCCTTTATTCATGGAGAATAGACACAAGGTGGCCATTATACGTGTACTGAGATTCATATATGCCTTCCATCTGGTTTGAAGTTAGGCTTCGAAAAGGAGATAAATTTCTATATAATTTGCATGAAACAATTGACTATTTATATAGAGAAAGTCATTGCTTTTTTGAAGTCCAACTTCAAACATGAGGGAAGACCTTTATGAATCTCAGCCGAATAAAGTTTTTAATGAAGTCAATGTACAGGACTTTGATCTCCTTATGTCTATTCTCCATATGTCTTCATTTATGGACGTATATAATTAAATCCAACAATGCTATAAGAGATTAAGCTGTGTTTCTCAAATAAGAATTGCAGAAAAAACCTACTTTACAATACCCTTAGCAAAGGTTCCACATCCTGATGATTTGTCGTGCTTTTAAGTTAAAATGTCCCATCCTGAAATTTACAGTACCTGCTAATCGATTTTTGAACGAAGAAGGCATTTTTTAGTAACCTCCTATAAAGACGTCAAAAACCATTGCAGAACCCTAGAATTCTGAGCCCTCGATCTTGTAATAATATTTTCTAAACTTGGAAATAAATGTCGATGATTCCATTATTTTTCTCTTAATTGCATGCGTTTGATTTTTTCGTGTTTAATTAAGAATATTAAATCAGGTAATTGACAGAAAATGGACTGAATTATTACTTGGTTGATAATTTAGGTGATATTAATGTAGGTAGATGAATTATTTTTGGCCAAACAAATACGATTGAAAAAATAAGTTTTATTTCAGATTTTCAAAGTGTTATTTTTCAGGATATTTTTAACTCTTGGAAAAATGAATGGAAATCTTGATGTTTTGAAGGACATGGCTGGACAGATGGAGGAGACACTTTCCAGACAACTGTTAGCTAAGAAGGAGGCCACACATAATTCTTGAGATTGTTAAAAACACTTCAACCACCCAACCATTTACGTTTACGGGGTTGGACGCAGGAGAGACCTGGAAAATGTTCCTGTCCCTTATAAAGCAGCCAAGAGGCGCCTCATGGAAATTAAAGGGCGCTCCAGCATCTGTTGTATCTGTGCTGCAAAATACAAATTATCTTCAAAGGACTTTTTGGCCATTCGGCCACCTTTGTCCTTGAGATTTAGTCCTCTCAGAAAATTTATTTTGAATCTATGAAAAGCTTTAAATAAATTTACAAAACCGATACATGCTATTAGGCAAAAGTATTTCTCAATTCAGCAATTGTTATATTATAATTTGTTTATTTAGTGATCAACTCATTTTGATTTAAAAATACGATAATTAATTCTTTCTACTTTGTCACTCATGCCTTTTCAGTTTTTCACTTGTTTGTAGTAATTTGGTTGTGAACTTTGAAAAAATATTCTTTTGCATTTCGTAACAGCCCATTCTCATAACTGGATTTATTTATTTACGAAGTGTTCGTCGTCCCGAAATTTGGGATGAGTACTCGAATATTTTTCATAAACTAGACTAGTCGACCCTAACTTCCGGGACGATTACCCCATCCCCTTTTCCAACTCCGCGAATTTTCCTGGACGACTAGATTCAGTCATTTATTTAACGTTTCGTTTTTCGAGTTTAAAACATTTTTTCTGGTCATTCAAATTTTTAGATTCAACTCTCTTAATTTGACCTAGTCAAAAGTGACTGATTTGTAACGAATTTTGACTGTTCCAGGCAATGCGGTTTCTACGACTCGTAAAATAGACAAAAATAACTGAACACTTCAGTCAATTTTATCTTACTGATCAGTTCAGTCACTCTGAATTATCAAATCAGTAACTTCTAATGATTAACTCATTTTTTTAATGATCCTATTATTAACTTTCACAGACTAATTAATTATTTTTAACGATTCATTTAATATATTACATCGAGATAATCAGTCACTTTAACTGACAAAATAAGTACGTTTCACTATGTAAATTAATACAAAATTGACCGACTTCAGTAGTAATTTGCACGCAATGAATAATTGAATTATTGAACCATTAAGCTTGATTTAAAAAAATTATTTTTCTATATTAACTGATTCATCTGATAGAGAGAAATTACTGATTTTTCAGTGAAATCATGCTTGAATAATTAAATCAGTCAAATTTTGACTGATTTAAGTTTGGACTTCAGTGCTCGAAACTATTCCAACAAATTACCGGCGTTCCAAATTGAACTATTTCGAATTTCTTTGCGAGAATATTTCCAGATTCTACTACGATTTTTTTATTTCAAATTAAGAGCATTAATACGTAGTTAAGACACTTGAAATGAAAAACGTTCACAGTATAATAGTTTTAAATTTAGGTACTAGAAATCGCAGAACAATTTAAGTTTTACATAATTAAATCTTTCATTATTATAAGATTGCAAATCGAAACCCTTGTTAGGCCATAATTTTAAAATAAAACTCTTTAAAAATAAACAATTTAAAGTTGATGGTCATCGAGATTGAACTATTGTTAGAATTTTAAACTGAAAATTAATAATTTTTTAAATTTAATAATAGGCCGATTTCAAGCCTGGAAAGCATTGGAAGGTAAATAATCTTGAATACAAAGTGTTTATAATTCTTCTATATATCTATATCAAACTTAAAGCTATTAATATTGCACAATTTAAAATTCAAATATTTCTAGATATTTCTTTTATTTCGCTCATGTGCCGATTTCTTTAAGATAATATTTACTTGCGACACAAATAAAATTAAAGGGAAAGTGAAAAACATTTCACGAATAATTTCCGTGTAGTCTTCTGTTACCTCGCGAACTTGAGAATCTAACATGCCCGTTCTCTTAGAAAAAAAGAAATCAAGATAAGATAGTAATAAGGAAACGTCACAAGATTCGTAAAGATAAGAAAAGATCCAAATTCAAGCTGCTTCCTAGAAAACTGCGAAGTTCTCCAATCTGTGTTTTCTTGACGATTCATTGGGAAAAATTAATTCACCTTTTTTACAGATTTACTCATGGCCAGGATTATACTCAAATAGGTTTTGTTATTGTTTAAATTTCACTATACTCAGGATTACTATGTAATTTTTTATAGATACCATTCCTTTATGGAGATAAAATTTCGTTTTTAATTTTGAATATCCAGATTATCACTTTATTTTAACCTAATATTATTGTGAAAGTATATAGTAATTTTTTATTTGTTCATAGTAGACCCATATTAGTCAATTTGTTTGCATTTTACTTTTAAATTGTATATTGACCAAATCAGATTTGAGAGACTTCAACAGACCAAAATATAGACACTTCTGGATATTTTTATGATTTATTGAATTGGCAAATATATTGGATATGGAATATTCTAATTTGAATTGAAGACAATATATTGGCTATGGAATATTCCAATTTGAATTGAAGAAAATAGAAAATCACTGATTTTCTTGTTGTGCATACTCAAATTAAATGTGGCAAAAGTCAGACATTTAATAGTTTTTCCCGATATGAGACGTTGAAAAGGAAAACTCTTTGCAACCCCATTCTGATTGTTTACTTCAGTCAACTGTCGTCATTTAACTCTTCAGTTATTTCGAATGAATATAACTTCCGCAGTCAATTTAACTGATAAACTCGGTAGTATCAAGTGATCAAAAATTGACTGATTAAAATAGTAATTTACGTTGAATGAATCATTATGAGACCAACATTTTAAGTCAGTCATAGGATGACTAATTAAGGTAATTGTTTTCTAAGTTTATTATGGGTAAAATTATAAGTAAAAGTAATACAATAATTTTTAAATATTTTCATAGTGTACGCAACATTCTTTTTCTTCTCCCCTTACATCAAATAATTTATCTCAACGTAAACAAAGGACAAAGTTCTTCGCTATTAATTTATGTATCTATTCTATTTTTAATGGCAAGTATGTAGTGTAATATGTAATAAACTATTTGCATAAACCATACAACAAAAATTTCCATATTTATACAAGAAAAAACACCGATCCACATTTGGAACCTCGATCCACATTTGGTTCCTCTGCCTTATCTCGGAACATGCCGATCTTCTATGCCGAAGGTTCTAATCTCTCCCGAGATAGAAACTTTTAACCGAATGTTACAAAATAGAACTTGTTTTTTAAGCACGTTGATATGTACCTTAGAATATAACAGAAGAATCAGTCAATAGAACTTATTTGATTAATAGAAATAACTGATTTTTTAGTCAAGACATGCTTGATTAATGGAATCAGTCAAATTTTGACTAATTCAAACCAGAGTCGTAACCTAAGGCGGTGCCGTCGGTGTGTTCGCGGCGCTATTTGCTTCGTGATTAGGTGTGTGTGTGTGCGGGGGGGGGGGGGCAAATTATCAACTGTCACTGGACGCAAAAAGCTAGTTACGGCTCTGACTTAAATTTAGATTGTGGCACCGAATTATTTTAACCGGAACAACAAAATATTAATGCTGCTAAGTTACCACCTTGTTAAGTATTAAATGTTTAGATTAAAAATATAAACGATCCAGAACCTTGTCAATTTGTAAAAATCAAATTTTAAATGGAGCTAAATGGGATCAGTTCTGCACGGGGAAATTTCAAGAATTTATTTCTCTTAGTATGTGTGGTAAATAAACGTTTTATACAGCCCCTTGAGTTGATTTTCAACAGAAGTGTAGAACAATGTTAAATCGCTAAAAAGGAGTAATTTGATTATAAGGACTGAAGAGGAAAAACGAAAATAGTAAGAACCAAACTGAGATCAGGCATGTGTTTCTGTACTTCTGAGGTTTTTAAAAATAATTTTATTTTCAATACATAGCGTAATAACTCCAATAATAGACGCTTAGAGTTCTCGCCCGAGAATATTAAATATAAAAAGTATGAAAATATTAACCTTGCATATTAATATTAATCCTGCAAAAAGCTTCTTGATATATAAGGTGATGTCATCTAAAAATGGTAACTAATAGTTAAAATTGGGTGACTACCTGCTAATGAGTTTTACATTTACTTGTATATTTATACTCAATACTTTTCGTAGAACTTAGAATAAATTTGTAATAGTTGAAGGAGGAGCTGTGAGATAGGCATTTTATTCTTATCTGGATTGTCAATCGCTTTTTATCCTAGTTCCCAAAACCTTTACTTTTTTTTTTCATTTTCTGAACACTGATAAACTCTTTTACTGAGTAGATCAGTGATTCAGTCCGCTGCAGTCCGAGCGATGACCGGCATCGGAGTCATCCCACCAGGAAAAGCGCGTCTTTCAACCTCAGTCTCCTCTCTCCCCTCTTGTTGTTTCTCGCGAGGAAGAGGCATCCAGTCTCCTTCCCACTTTCTCCCCACAATCGCTTTCTCTTTCTCACTCCCCTCAAAATTCATTCTGTCCCTTTCCCTTCGTAGGAGGGTAGGGTCGGCGTATCTCCCGAAAGCTGCGTCCGTGCGCGAGAGAAGAACTCGCGAGAGTCCGAGAGAGAGACTCTCACGTGTTTCCTCTATCAACGAAGAGAGAAACTCTACCTATAAAGAGGGTTAGAGGGAGAGAGAGGGCGCCACTGTCAAGCGTGTCTTCCGAGAAGGGAGCGTGACAGAGAGAGGGAGTCCCGTTACCCCCACCCGGGGGTGAAAACTACCCCACGAGAGCGTGTGGGGTGTCCGGCCTCGGTGCACAGGCCGAACCGAACCGAACGCGTCCGAAGCTAGCGCAGTGCCCGAGACCAGGTCCCGAACGCCACTACTAGGCGCACGTCCAGCACAGTCCACTCAGAGATACGACCCATGCTGGACCATCGTCGTCGCTGCCGCGCTGGTCCACGCACCAAGAAGACCATCCACGAGACCCACGTCTCCCAAACCACCCCAAGTGATAAAAAAAGTCAAGGACACTTCCTTCATTTGCATTATTACAAAAAATTCACACTTTTTTTAAAAAGCTACATCTTACAACTCTAAACATGTGTCAAGTGCCAATGGATTTTCGACGCCGGTTCGCGAGTTTATCTATTTCTTGATCTCAACGACATCTTACCACCGATTTTTTTTTAGTTTATTGTCGCTCAAAATTTTACACTCTTTTTTTACCTCAGTTTTTTAAGCCCGTGGAGTTTTGAGTGTTTGTGAAGATGACAGCCCATTAACAATTGGACATTGTAAAATTTAGAATCGTACCAAAGTGTCGTGGATTAGAGGGTACCACGCGGTACCAGGTACCAGTCAGCCGGAAACCGCGCGAAAAATCGACCATGCGGTCGCAGGTCGGTTGACGAAGTTCTTCCCTATGTCGCTCCCCGGGAGAAAAGGAGAGCTTCGGTGAAGAAGTTGAGTGAAGAAGAGGGAGAAAGTGTAAATTGTGGAATCGTTTTTGTTTTTACTTTTACCCATGCGAATGGTGATGGACTTTCGTAAAAGCACCGAGGAGAAGAAGAGGAGGAGGACGAAGAAGTGACTTTTTTAAGTATCTTCGGAAAACTCGCCCTGATCCTCCTTCATTTATCTGTGAAGTTTACTTGATTAGTGCTACAAGGAGACAAAATTAAGAGAGCCATCATGAGGATCAAAATGCCTGCTGTCAGGATCGCGCAAGGTGAGTTGATTAAGAAATTGTTAAAAAGAGAACAATATTGAATAAGGAGAAACAGAAGAGCAGAAAGGAAGAGAAAAAGTAAAAAGAAAACGTTTCAAATTCTGAAGGGAAGTTTGAATTTCCCTGGCGACTTACACTCTCTTGGTCACCTGATCACAAATTTTTAACATATAAATTCATTTGAAAGTTAAGTTAGTTTAGTATCAAAATATGATCTAAAAAACAATAAAAAAATGTTTCGTTTATTCAAACGTTCAGAACTTCAAATAAATGGAAAGTATTTCTTTTCTCCCAGAACTTTATATGGCAAAAAATGAAAAATTGGTTATAGAATTATATAATATTTCCCTTTCAACCTTATAAACGCTATGAAAGCTGTAAAAATAAAAATCTTTCTTTTTAACTTTTAAAAGAAAAAATTCCGTTTCTTTACATATATTTTTTTTTGCTAAGGTTTTGAATGTTTTGTTAATTCGGTTTTCAAAACTAGAAAAATATATGATTAATTTGGGTCTAACTTAAAGAGTTTTTTGTCAAATATTGTTTTTAACATATGTGCAGTAAACGATTTTATATAATCATACTTTAATTTATATTTTTTGCGAATTTTTTAATGATGGGATTGTAGATAATAAAAGTATAACTATTAATTTTAAACTTTCTATTGTCCGAACGTTCATGAGTTGGATTTTAATTAACTTTATTTAGTATGTTACCTTCCTTTTTTATTCAAATCAGTTAGAAGAAATAGTTTCCCATAACATATCAATTTCATCAATCATTTAAAAGTGTATTTCATACAAATACGTATAGTTATTTTATGTGAAGAATTATAATAATAATGAAAAAACATAGATATGTGAAAAGCATAACAAGGAAGAAGATGATTGAGTAAAAGAAATTGAAATGAAGTATGGAAAATTAGAATAAGTCTTGTGTTAATATGTTCATTATAATTTGTGTATATTACAAATGTATAATCAGCGCACTGAAATGTTTTCAAAATTTAAAGTTATGGTTGTGGGTGATTCTTTTTTTAAATTTGTTTCTTGCTCTTATGATCGGATATTTTAACAGAAATTTAAATTTTCTGTTAAAGGAACGAACAATTTTTATTTAATCAACAATAAATTATAAACAAATAATGACGCCAAACATTAAAGAAAATCATTGGTGAAAAGCCAAATAAAATTGTATTCTTCAATATTCCAGAACTCAATTTCGTAATTGTTAACAAAATCATCGATAAAAGCCACCAATCCTGGTTAAAAATGCTTATAATTGTACTATTTGCTAGTTTATTTTACTCCTTTGCTCATTATAACTGAAAAGAAAACTGTTAAATGCTTCAAATGTATTAAAGTAATTCTCAAAATCTGATTTTATAATTAATTTTTATCTATTGTAACTTTTACAAATTTTGAAGGTAGTTTCAGTTTATGGTCCAAGCAAGATTTTTTTACTTTTATGTTTCTGCAAACAATGACGAAATTATCTTATCAAAATTGGCTGATTGAATCAAATGTTAAGTTTATTATTTTTTGGACACTAAAGCCAAATTATTATCTATACCCTGCTGAATATGATGGACAGAAGTTTAATTATTTCATAAAGAATTGCAAAACTATAACAATAAAAGAAACAAATGATCACGATCACGTCGTAAAAGAATTGAACATCATGATCAGATCTTAAAACCTCTCTTTAGAAACAATTCCTGATTAATTTCCGTAGAAGTTTAAGACGCTTAAACGTATCGCTGAAAGGAAAAGTAAAACTGGCACACTGGGGGATGTAAGAAGCGAGTCGGAGGCGGAGGAGAAAAAATATTTACATCGAAGAAGGAGTGAGTAAGAGAGGATGTTTTGGGGAGGGGAGAGGGGTTGAAGGCCAGCATCTTGAGGGCCAGGCGACGGGTGAATTTTTAATTAGTCTAACACCCCCACCAGGGGTAAGGGGCAAGGGGCCGTCGGCATTGTCATGCGCGCGTTTTTCAGAGTTTTCCATCCCCATCTGCCCTCATCTAACCCCTCAACCCTCGTCGCGGCGGGCTCCGTTTTCTTAATTACAACTGCGATATTCTTTAGTTCGCGCGATGACGCCGCCGTGAAAAGATACCGGAATTTTCTAAGATCGTTCTTCATCTTCTGAAAAAGTCTGAGAAATTTAGCGACGGATTTGGTGAATTTGGAGATTGAATGATGAATGCGGTGAGAATGATACGAGTCAATTGCCGTCGGAATTGGACGCTGATTATTAGGTATGTAATTTCGGGCGTTTTAAATATAAAAAAAAAAAGGATAAATAATTACTTCAATTATGTTTTGAGGTATTTGAGCTGAAGGGTTTGATGGTTTTTAGATGTTAGGTTTAGTTGAAGAAACTAAAATTAATTTTCACGTAGATTAGGTGTAAAAGACTGAAAAGAGTGATGAAGTTTAAATATCTTTCTGAAGCGGATTATATGTGCCAGTAGATGGAAAGCTCGGTAAATGAAAAGGAATTTTTTTTTTATCTGGAATATTTTTAATTTCTAGTAGAAAAACGTGCTAAACTACTTATACTTTAAATTTTTTGGGATTGCACAAATAATAAAATTAAATGAATTTCATTATTGAAAATATAGTCACTTGAAGACTCTTTTTGAAAAGGATTTTTGGTATTACAAAGAATGAAATTATCTCAACAAATTTCAGACCCTTTAATTGAAAGTTATTTAATTCGGAACTCTTTGGGTCGACTTTTTGAGTCTTTAATTTTAAGCGCTTCAACTTTATAACCATTCTAAGTGTAATTCAATTTGCAATTCAGTTTTGAATGCTGCGAATTAAAAATAATGCAGTATTGTGGTATTAATAAGAATTTTTTCTGAAATTAGATCAGAAAGTTACTAAAGAACAAATCGAATTTATAATTTAAGTGAAATCATTAATAAATATAAAAGACTCAACCAAAAGTTCGGTTTTATCACTATGTTATATTATTAGCCTAATAACAGAATGTCTATTTTGAGTTGGATAGTTTTTGATGAATTTGTCGATTATACCTTGTCCTAAAATAGCTATGGCTGATATGTGACGGGTAATAATTAAATTAACAATTCTCGCCGAGAGTTTATAGATTTCAAATAATTGGTGTGGTGAGCCCACACTTGTAGTTATTTACTACAAGAAACTATTCACCTTAAAAACACACTACCCGTATCGGGTAGTGTCCCGCTTACCCCGAAAGGGAAATGGCTTAATGGTATAGAATGGTGATTTAAAAAAATTTCGAATATCAATAATATCAATTTCGTCATATTACAAGTATTTCTGAAAGAAAAATTCAAAATTGTACTTTTTGAAAACGGTAGCTTTCTAAATTTAATAAACTAAAATTCGAACCCTGAAAAATGAGACGATCGCCGATTGAGAAGAGTGAAAGATGGTTAAATATTAATGAAATTTTGTGGTCTCGGACAAGAGGCAGGTGATCGTTTTACCTGAGCGCGTGCTGGACCCTCAAAGGTGATAAAAAAGGGGTTCGCCACGCGCCCATCGTCCTAAGGTTAATCTAAGAAATCAAATCAAAGTAGTTTTTTGCTCGTATAGAGGTTGAGAAGAGAAGAGCGAGAGAAGAAGGGCTTCCGACGGGTCTCATCAAAGACAATGTTTAACAGATCACCATACGCATATGCCACGCACGTGCCGACACAGGGGCGCGTAAAACTCACTTTGTTTGCTAAATAATATCCTCCGGAGTACCTCCTCGCGCTCACTTTGTCGAGCCTCTCTTCCATATTGCTTCTGACTTGACTTTTGCTAACGCGAATCGACCAATTAACCTTTTAAACTCCCCAATCTCTCCCCGAGCAAAGATTCCGACGGTGGAGTTTATTTTCAGCGATTCTTCTCACTGGATAGATAGCGGATACATTCTCATTCCAGGGAGAGATTGAGAGCAACTTTATACCGGAAGAAAGCAAATTTATTTCCTAAGAAAAAAGAAAAGTTTTCCCAACTTTCTAATCAAGGACTTTTCTTGCTTTGTAGTAGATTAAGTTAAAAATGAGAAATTTCTTGTGAATAGGCTTTTTTCAGCATGCATTTTTTTCTAAAATTTGAGTGCCCCTTCTCAACTAAATTAAGATATTCTCAAATCTCTAGATTTCAAAAATGTTTTTCAACAAGAAATTTATGACCAGAAACATTTTGAAACGTTACTTTCAGGACATTGAATCTGCTATTGTATCATAAAATTAAAATGTGAACTGTAAAAATAATCGGAAATTATTTTCGTATGTAAAGATTTTTTAAATAAAAAATTGTAGGCGTTTAAGAATCACTTGTTAAGGTCTGAAGAAATGCAAGATAATGGTGGCCGCTTATTGTCACACTGTTTGGGAATGAAGAGCGTGGAAAAATGTGCAAAATGCGCCAATTTACATTTTTCGCGCCAGAAGCAGACTTTTCTTCCTGGAAAATCGCACAGGTTCGTAGTCAGCACGAGTTCCTATGGGTTGCAACTGACTGTCCGTTTTGCTTTCTACTTAGTTCCCACCGCGCTTACATCCATCGAGACGGAATGTTGAGTAAAAAAATGGAGTAAAATAATGCACACACTGCCGTCATTTCGGAAGTAGCACGGAAATAGAGACTGAAATGGACTTACTAATGATACTTGTTCTCAATACTCTTACGAGATGGCGCCACCTTCCGTGGCCGGACGATGCATTGACTCCGCTACTGAAATTCAAATTACTCGAATTCATTAATTATTTTGAATTTTAAAAAATCCACAAACTATTTCAGTATTATTGTAAATAAATAATTTAATTCAAACATTGTTTTTGAAATTAAATTATCAAGAAGCTTAAATTAAAATCTTACTTTTCACTTAATTTTTTGAAAATATGAGTCATTGTTTCCTCGTATCAATACAATTATTGTTATTAATGAAAAGCAGAATGATTGAAGATTATTTTTGTATCCATGATGTTTAGCCTAATTAGAAAATAAGCTGATTAAAACAAAAACAAATGATAATAATAATGAGCGAGGGAGGAGCACGAAAATGGACTTGACAAAATAACGAGAAGTGTAAAAACGCTCTAGACAATGCGGGTGCGTTGCTAACGGGTTTTAGCATTAAAGATAACGAAAGTAGGACGATTTTTCCTCTGAACATTAATCAAAAAACGGTTAACCTTGGAATGAGATGAGGCGTGTATGAAATATATTATGAATTGGATTTTTGTTGAGAATAGGATAGGCAGCGAGCAAATGGGCGTGACTAATGTAATCACTACTATCTTATATTCTTTTTATATTTCGAGCTCGTCATTGTTTGGGCGATGGACTGTCTTCGTCTCCAGAGTTTAATGAATTTTTTATTTCAAGATCGTATCCACATTCTTCAAATTCCGACTTTCAATTAGAAGAATTATCAGAAATAATCTGGAGAACTTGGAAAAGGCATGACTTTTTTAAAAATGTCCTGGAAAACCTGTTTATGAATTTAAGCTTTTTAATTAGTAATTCTTATAATTATACAATTATAAAAGCTTATAGACTTAAGACTTAAGTGAACAGTTTTAAACAAGTTGAAAATTGAACAATTTCATATTGAAGATGAACATAAAAGTAATAGTTTCAGACCGAAATGATTGAACAAAATAAACAAAATGCAAATTAAATAATTTAAAATTGGTACGTTTTGAATTGAAAAATATTATATTTTATGATTCGTTCAAAATTCATTATTACAAATTGCAAATATTATAATAATTAAACATGTTTAAATTGAAAACGTTTCAGATTCAAATATTAAAACTAGGTCTATAATATTTTAAATTAAAATTATACGGTCTTGAATTAAAACCCTTAATAGTTGAGCCATGTTTAATGGGTGAAGTGGTCAAAATCAAACAATTTGAAATTTAATACGTTTTTTAAATGCATAATTTGCAATTCAAAAAGTTTAGAATTTAATCATTCTGAATGTAATGTGTTTGAAATTGGACAGTTTTTAATTAAAACTTCAAAGCGTTCAAAATGAAATAACTTTTAGAGTGATTTAAAAAATTTAAATTGAGACTGACTGAAACTTGATTTGGATTTTCAAAAAATTGAGAATAAGATCTAAACTGTAAGCCTTGGATTTTTCAATAATGGAGTTTAATTATACTATCATTTTATGAGATTGTTCTTTTTTCATAATATATTTTTTTCCACTGAAAGTCAATAATTGTCCGGAAATGGAGATTAAGTGTGAGGTTTGGGAATATAAAAATGTGGGGCAAAAATCTAGGTCCCAAAGTTTTGAAATTCTGCAACAACCTTGTTTCTATAGAGAAATAGAATTTTCTTTATAAACAGGAAGTGGCAATCTCGGAGAAATTATACACGCAACATAAGTTGAAAGAATTAAAGAAATTTGCAACTTTATTTCTTGTTCAGATTTAGATGAACTATATATTATGATTTTTATCATCTTCTGTTTTTAACATAATTTTTTAAATGAGTTTCCAGAAGATTTTGTAAACTGCAAGAAAAAATTTAGTTGATAAATATGAAATTTAGGATATTTTTTGAAGAAAGAGGCTATTAAAATTTCCTTAATAGTAAAGATTGAGTAAAGTGGTATCGACATCAATAGTTTCGTGTTCTTCTCTGTAGCAGTCAGCGACGGGCTGTATATCGTCCGTCCAATCTGCTGGTGGGCAATTTCCTCTGAAATACGACGTCATCGAGCTCATTTCGCGAAGCTCGGCGAACCTGGTTATTGGCCATAGAGAGACTCCCTTAAAAAGGGGTTAAATCTTCGAAACACGAAGGAGATACCCATAGGTCATGGGGCAATATCAATGAGTCGTAAAAAAAGTAATCAACAAAAATTAAATCTTCCATGGGAATCACTTTTCACTATATCACATTTATCCAAGTTTTATTTTCATCACATTCTCACAGTAATTTATTGATTCCTTGTATAAACTCTAAACGGTTATTTTATCAATATTTACTGTAAAATTTTGCTATACAAATTTGTAAATCATAATAGCGGATTATAGAAGGGCTTGACCTGATGAGAACAAATTATATGGTAGGGTCACTTAAGTAACAGAATCTAAAATATTAATTTTAAAATGAAATGGTCTTCTTAGAAACATAGAATTTTGAAAGGTAAGCTCTCTCCACCCTAAAGTAATAAAGCAATAACAAATATTGACCATTCCTGAAAATTAAATTTTTAGGGCCACTTCTACCTACGTCTGTTCTTCAGGTAGAAAAATAACCTGTAAAACTGAAAACAAAGGAAGATTAACATTTTTAATGAAACGGTCAAGTTACTATAAGAACTAGTAAAATTCAACTAATAACTTGAAGTACAACAAATTTAAGATTAGACAATACTGCGCATCCGAATACTTGAATGGTCCTTGCATATGTATGAGTTGCTGTATAAGTGGCTAAATATTTTGGGAGTTTCTTTCCTGTTTCTAAAGCTAAGCTAGTAAATGTGAGGATACTAAGATTATCCACAGAAGGGAAGATTCATCGGTACAGGAGAAGTGTTGGGAAATTTATGTTGTTTGCAGTCTCGGTTTCGAGGCCTATTGTCCACTATTGTCCAAGACCCTCCTTCCAAGGTGAGAACGCCTTTCGAGTAATAATCTGCTCGTATTATACGCTTTGTCGCCCGTTCACTTGTCGGTAGGGTCGGCTCTTTACCTGACCAAGGGTCACTT
>UWNZ010578417.1:718-11119 GCA_900474215.1 Andricus inflator
ATGCATTTTAATTTGTGCATAAAAGAGTTTTTACGATTTTGTTGGTATTTATATTGCATACTAAAAATAAGTCTTTATTGAAAACAAAGTGTTTCAGATGCAATTTACATCTTATGTGCAGTGAAAAAAACACGTTTTTTGACAAAGACGTTTGTCTAAAAAAAAACAGTAGTAAAAAAAATTTTTGACAAAATTGGATTTTTTCACTGTATAAGATGGAAATTCTATCTGAAACGCTTTCTTTTGATAAAGAATTATTTTTTCTATTTAATCATTGTTTTAAACTCCACAAAACAATCGTAAAAACACTTTTATGCAAACATTAAAATGCATCTTTAAAATTCTACCTACTCTTTCTAGTTCTGATTTTCGGCACCAGTTGTTGAAATGGTCAACCACCATTTCCAATGCACTTTTAAATTCGCACTACACATAAGTTTAATACTTGAAAAATGTATGACACTATTTTGAAACTATTTTTTCAAAGTGACACTATTTACACTCTTTCTGATCTTTCGCTAGAAAAAATCTAATCTATTTCTTCTTAGGTGGACGAGTTGATGACTGAAGCGGAGAAGATACAACTCCCAAAAGTGCAAAATATGATTAAACAGTTAGGAGTTAGTGAATTGCAGATCGACGACACTCTATTTTTATTGACTATATATTTACGCTATAATCAAAAAAGTAAATAGCCTGTATACAAATAGAATGCTTATTGTGAGTTAAGACGGAGAATGAATGATTTTGGATGAAGTAAAAAAGTCCTGAGTCATTTATATAGGTCTTTATTTATAGGTAATAATAATGAGTACGCTTGTAAAATACAAACAACAAAGAGTACCTAGCTTTTAAATTATTATAATAAATATAATGATATATCTATGTTTATAATAGTGCTGTTCTCTATCTGATACAGTGCATTTCATGTCACTATCCTTGGAAGGGAGAGGAAAAGTCACATCTAGGACCGTAGAATAATTTTGATTTGCATAAACGAGTCAATATACACTAACGCGGCTGAAATCAAGAAACGGTCACTTTACTTGAAACAGTCCTTGAGCTTAGTTTCAATGCGCTCGGATATTTTCCGGATTATCACTGCCAAAATCTCTTTCGGAATATTGCATCTAGGAGTGGCTTCTCTGATAACTCTTTTACCACCATTCTCAAAATAAGTTTCTGACCGATCCATCGTAAAAAAGGATTTTTGTTGTAATCCAAGTGAGAAAAGTATAAATAGCTGCCAAATCGTAAAAAATGGTCTTTATTGCTGAAATCAAAGTAAAGAAGAGTGAAGAATAGAAAGTCAGTATCATATATTACCGATTTTATGATCAAATTATTTTGAAGTTAAGTGACAAAAAATATATTAAGAAGTTAAATATTCTAATTTTGGATGACTTATTCCCTGTTGTGAAACATTTAACTAATGGTATTTTGAAGGAAAAAACATTGATCACATTGGAATTCTAAAAATTAGAATATTTAATCTGGAAGAAACTTATTTTTCCGAACACACTTAAGAAGTTAATATATTTTTTAATCCGATTAAAAAAGAATGTTTAAAACTTGTCGGTGATAATGCGGAGAATATCCGTCACATTCATTCTCGCTATCTCTTTCTATTTACTCAATAAAATATGTACAGCTTCCTCAAACACTTTTGCATTCACACGAATTCTAGAAATAACGTTGTACACCTACAACTAAGTTTGAATTTCGGTAAAGCATTACTTTTTTTTATTATACTTTTCTTTATCATTAACAACAACATACATGTAAACGAAGTGAATGCTTGGAATATTGAGATTGAATGTTAGCTGATGCGTGGGGCGCGTCTGCTTTTCTTTTTTAAACGTTAGATAGGTATATTATAATATTAGTAGTGTATTCAATTTTTACAATTGGCTATCCTTACATTTTGCATTCGCTCTGGTAGCGTCGAAAGTCAGTGAAAGGTGCTGTGTTTCCAAAGTCGAAAAGCGGAAAGACATGTTTTTTTGGAAAGTAAGAAAAGGCATAAAATCGGTTAAAAGGAAGAGTTTTTAATTGTTTGAAAGGCGAGAGCACGGCGTCGATCATTTTCTAGGTTTGTTTCGCTTATCCAATGGCGATGACACGTAAAAGCAAGTTATATGGCACTTATTGGGAAGTAACTGATTGGCGGACTTTCGACGTTCCCGCTTGTTTCTGAGTACGAAGTATAGTAGCGATAAAAGTAATAATACCCTTTCGAGAGTGCAGGTCTTTGGAAGTCACAACTGGCTGGAGAACGTAGCGGGAGACAAAGAGTCATTTGAATGCTTCATGAAATTTGATTAATTAGGTGAATGGCAAAAGTAGGAAATTTGAGTATCAACATCGACTTAACTGGCACGAATCTCGCTCTATCTCTTCCACACGCTCGCATGCGCACACATACAATCACACGCACACATACAATTCTCTATCGGGTTGTTTCTCTCGCCCACTACCGTAACGGTTGATAAAATAGTAAAATTGCTTAAATAATAAGAGTGGTAGGTAATGATAAACGGGATAATGATAATGAATTACAGTAGTGACAATAATAGTAGGCGTAGTTTACGTGACGTAGGCTAATGTAGTCGCATCTGTCCTCGATTAATTACACATAGAGCTACGTAGGTACATCACAATTAATATAGTTACACTGTACATTAATATTGTATAATATTGACACGTGCATCGGCGGCCGTCGCTCTCGATACGCGTGGCCCGCTCTCTTGTACAAATTCTTTATATACATAAAATAAATTATTATCAACATTAAGATATCTCCTAGCCGCAGGCTCTTGAGCGCACGACTACGATGCCACCGGGAAAAGGGTATTAATTGGGACAGGAGGGGGCAGCATCGGTCTATACCGAGGATACTGGCTCTCTTCGTAAAATTATATTAGGTACCTTGTATTCGTAATTGCACTGATCATAAATTAACAAAAAAATTTGAACAGCGTGAAAAAAACGGTCGAGACGCAATATAAAAGATTCGAGTTTCACGTCGAGCCAACGAGGCGACTCGGAACATGGAGGACTGTCTACGATTCGACCTCCTGCCCGCGAAAACGCTATTTGGCACATAAGTATTATCACATCAAGCTCCCGATATCCTCGTTTTCCAAAGAACACCAATGTCACCAACTACCAAGATCAAATGGTAGTATATTGTCTCACAAGTGCGGAAAGTAGGCAGTTCTGAAGTGCTGTAAACTTCACGGGTCAGATCTGCCTACTTTCTGCACTGACACACTCGATACTTTTTGTAACAAAAGCAGGACATTTTTGATCTGAGAAACAGTAAAAACAAAATTTCCGAACATTTTTGAAATTTATATTGAAATAACCGAAAATATCATGTACATGCATCGAAAATCAATTATTCCGTGCATGTGTAGTTATAAAAAAGTTTAGATTCTACTCGGTTTTCTTTATTTTTATTAAAATTCTTTACCGTGGCGTAATAATCAACAGATTTTGCATGCTTATGCCTTCAGTAAAAAGTGTATTCGCGTTTACCTACAGAAATATGCTGTCCTGTACAAAGGATGCACAAGTTATTTAAGGTAAATAAGAAAAGCGTGACATTACGCCACTGGTAATGGATCAAGGATATCTCTTCTCTTTCTAATAAATTTGTCTCTTACGCTCGCTCGGCCATTCGCTTACTCTCACGAACACAACATTCGACGATATAAAAAAAAGAAAAACGTAACACGATCCTCTTCGAGATATTAAAAACAATACAACGTCTTTATAATATAATTTGATTGTTAGGCTATGCTCCATTAATAAATAACACTAATCATTCTCGTAATTTTACAACTGTAACAGTTCGCTAAAATTGTCGCACTCTTGCTCTCGTCCTCTTTCTCTCCTTTTTTTACTTGCATTCGGATCAGGCCCGCGGGAAATCAAGCTATCACTTTTTAATACCAGATGTTTAACTAACCAATCGAGTGTCTTTTTCACTGCGATTTGTTCTTGATTGGTTATCTGTAGTCTTGGAATATTTGTCTAATATAAACTTCTAGACTATCTCGTCAACTTCTCTCTAGTTTATAAACGGGCCTGACATTCATTCAAATTCAGCTTATCCTCGCGACATTAATCTCTCTTTTCAGAATTTTCAGGTTCAATAAATTAATGATGAAAATACTATAAGTACAAGGTGTTTAGATTGTGGCTAACCCTAGTCGAAATGCATGGAATCGTCGCCGATTTGCCCTAACCCGATCATTCCCCTCTCCGCGAACGGAAATGGAAGTACAACTTGGAAATAAGTATGTGTAGGCGAAGAAGTTTAACTACGTGTACATGTTTAAGATGTAGCAACGTATGCAGTTTGATACAACCTAGAGTGTGATTGATTCGCAGTATAGACACACTAGAAGGTATAGGAACAAGACTCTTGCCTTACTTATTTTTATACTCGTTTATCTACTACAACTTTCTGACGATCGGCGGTCTGAATGACTTCAGCCCGACCCTGATCGGCGCGACAGTCCTGCGAAAGAGTTCCGATGCGGGATCACCTAAACCTTGACCGGACCTTATCACACGCACGTTTCTTATTGGTTGCACTTTTGATTATTAGAGTGTCGTCTAAAGCATTTTAACTATCAACCTAGGCATCCCTGGACGACGGGGTCTACGTCGTGATATCTACTGAGTATTTTCCTACCCTGGAGGCGCTTGAGCGAGGACACGACGGAAACCTGGCCCCTAATCTCGCGCGATGGCACAGAGATAAACGTTTTAATATATCACAACCAAGATTCAAGTCTGAAATTAACTGTCGATTCTTTTCGACATTAGACTCCTGGGGGAGCTGGAACGTTTGGGACCTGGTCGAACTGGTGCGTCCTGGTTACCAGAACAGTTCATGGGCGAGTCTGGATGCTCCGGGTTGCCAAATGTTTGGCTGACCCGGAGCCATGGTTCAATCCTCGTCGTGATGCCGCGGACTCGCGTCGTATCCGCCCATGGAGCCCGAATTGTCCGGAGAGAAGTTCATCACATCTGTGGGCGAGAGACTGTCCTGAGGATAGTAGAAGGACGGGTGATCCGAACTAGGACCCGCTCCATTCAGCATCGTCGCTGGTGGTGACACCGATGGCCTCGCGGATGGACCCGCTCCTACGTGATGCGAACTCATATCGGAGCTCACTGGAGACAGGAATCCCATCTCTGGACCTCCATCCCGACACCATAACTGCCGCATCTCCTGCCGCCGCTGTCGCATCAGAGACTTGTACTCAGAGATCCTCATTTTCTTTCCGTCTACGATGCAGGTCCGTTTCGGACGCGGCCTATACCTGTAATCCGGATGCTTCTCCATGTGTAACTTTGAGAGTCGAGATTGCTCCTCGTAGTAGGGCTGCTTCTCGGAATTAGACATTGCTTTCCATCGAGCACCTGGAATGACGAAAGGTAAGATTTCGGAAACATGACTTTGTGTAGTTTGCAAGTGTACATTTCTTATTTGCGTATTTTATTTGGCTTTCTTTTTCAGATTTAAGCGACTTCTTTAGAGTGATACACTAATGCAGTTGTCTGAAGACAAATCATAATATAAGTTTTTATGAAATGTTCAGAGTAATATAGTGATCTACAGCTGTCTGAAGACCGATCGAAATAAGTTGTGATAAATCGTAAGAAACACTTTCTGTTGCAAATCGTAACAATAAATCGATTGATCCTAATATAACTTTTAAATCAAAAGACACTTCAGTAAACAAAAATGACGCCAACTTTGAATGGTATCTAATGATTGAAGTATAAAAAACTGTAAAATAATTCTTACCCAGTATTTTAGATATGTTAGAATTGTGCATGTCGGGACACGCTTTGAGGATTTTTCTTCGTTCGTCTTTGGCCCACACCATGAACGCGTTCATTGGTCGCTTGATATGTGGCTTATTCTCACCTTCTCTTTTCTGCTGCCTCACCATTTTAGCTGCAAAAAGAAAGAGTATCCGCTTTAGTATTATTAATAATAAATCCTTATGAGAAATTCATGTGGCAACGAGTCTTACCTTTCTCCGTAACATCCTCCGGAACCTTGTACCCTGAATCTCGCCACACTGCAAATTAAATCATAAGTTTAAACTATATACCTTGCAGCTTTAAATTATATCTTTGATTGATACAAAGATTTTACTTACTGTGAGGCGCCGTAAGGAAGTCTTGATCATCCTGAGGAGTCTCATCCCGATTGGATGAGTGTTTGGCAGGTCGTTGAGTTTGAGGCGACGGTGGCATTGCGCCCGAACTCGGCGGAAGCCCATAAAGTCCGTGCATCGCGAAGTGCTTTTCTACAGCAGCGGCTGCTGCTTGCGCTACCGAATTGGCTGAATCATCTTTTGACATCTTACCCACTGAAAAAGTAAATCGTCAATTTATTAGAATCGATACTCTCATTTGCAACTTCTCCTAATTCCACAAATTACTTATAGAAAATTCGCTATGTTTTTCTACAGATAAATCTCTCATTGGAGTTATGACAGACGGTGCAAAAGTCCACATGTCCAAGTTTGTTTGCCTAAGGCTTGGGAGTTTAGAGCGTTTGAATATTTGGAGAAGAAGTAGGTCAGTTAGAAACTATTACAATCAGTAATATGAAGATTAACCATAGCCCTCTTCTGAATTGCGCAACCGAGGGGAGATTGCTGTGATAGAGCTCTTCAAAGTCCAGGGATTGATTTAAAGTTAGGCATGGAAGACACTGCAAGCAGTCCAGACACAACTCCTAATCGTTGTGGAAGTCAAAAAGTTATGAATTAGGAAAATAAACACGATGCACTTACTGGGTGATGAGAGGGAACTGAGGTGAGGTGGAAGTCCTCCGTAAGGAAGATTTGGATGGTAGTTCCTCGGCATTGGTAGTCCTGGTTGAAATAGTTTTGGAGCGGTAGCCGCCAGCGGTTGCTCCTGATGACCGCTGCTTCCTGCCCCGTTGGATTGCGTGTCGCTTCCTGGAGATGAGGATGTCGTTGCGCCGGAGGACATTGATTTGGGTTTCGTCAGATTCAAGGGCGTATCAGGATCAGGAAGTGGAGGAGGTGCTGGAGTTGCAGCCGTGGAGACGGGCGTTGGAGACGATTCTTTCTCCATTTGCGTCGTCATCTGGGCAAGGTGCACCGTGGCCCAACTTGAAGCATCTCGATGACTGCTGATCATCTATAAAGTTCAGATAGAACATAAATTAACCAGCTTCTCAAGGAGATACATTGGAGACTTAATCTAAAAGTATGCTTACATTAGCAATGGGGTTGATATGCTTGTTTCCACTGGACGCTGTTGACGTCGGAGGTGGCATCGACGTCGGAACGGGCATACCTCTCAGTTGCTCGAAGAGAGGAAGGAACATTAACGACTGTGGACCTGGCATGTTCAGCTGGCCTTTGGTTAATTGCGCCTGCAACTCCTGGATGTTGTGCTGCCGCTTCAAGTGCTCCGTTTGTAACCGCTGCATCTCCATTTGTTTTTGCGAGTCGACCGACATGTGAGTGGGATAAGTCTGTAAAACGAAAGGCTAATTAGAGCGATTCGAGGGTGCAGCTTCAAGTACAATAGATTGTTATGCGGACCTTTAAAAATGCTCGGCCTTTTTGTGGCCTCTCTGATTCCTCTGAATTCGGTAAGGTAATTAGGAAAGTTCTTGCCTCGTAATTGTATTGCACGCACATTTTTTTAACGATTATATCATTCATACAACATTTTTGTGATTCTTTAAGTGTGGAGTTAAATATGGAGAATACAACTGGAAGACCGCAAAGACCATGTTGAACCTAAAAATGTACTGTTACCCGGATATGCGTGAAAAATTCATCATCCTCGCGTGGGTCGCTCAACATGAAGCTAAAATTTATCGCAAGCTGAAAGTTTCAGTTTCTTCATTTTACAATGTAGAGAAAAGCGTGTTCATTTTATTAATTTTTTCCTCAGTTTTGTTACTCAATTATGATTACATTTTCGAATTAGGGATCTATTTTTGAAATTTATATCAAGTTTTGGAAATGGGGGAGTAACAAGTCTCTGTGGACTTGCCGACAAAATTACAACTGCAAAGTGTTCGCGGATCATAAAGGTGTTTTTCTGACTTGCTTTACACAGGATCGTGATAATTTAATGTGGTTAGCATCATTGTGCGTTCCTGTGGCCTGGCTATGATCCAGATATGCTTGAAGTTTAAAGGCTATTTTAGACGATAAGGAAGACGTTTATTCATCTAGCGAGTGCACCAGCTGAGACGTCACGCACGATATTAAATGTAACTACACTCTTTTTCCCCTTCTTTTTTCCACGCGGACTTGCTTTGCAGTTGCAACAAACTAGCAAAGCCGATGGTCCTCTTAAATCATGGTCTAAATTCTGTCCACAGTGACCTAGTATTTCAATTTTTATTTTGTTAGATTTTTGATAAGTATCCATTCGCCATCAATTAACTCTTTAAAGCTTTATGTTTTCGCGAAAGATAAGACAGATGTAACATTCAGTTTCACCTAGAAAATCCAGTCTTCAGTGACCCAAAAAGTTTCTATCTTCTGTTCAATTAAAAACTGGAACAAGATATCGTTATCAGCAGAAGAGTAATGGTCAGGTATAGGTTAGTTGGGCGAATGAAAGTTCATTATTCATTTGGGAAGCTCAGTTATGCCGATGAAACGTATCCATGACAGCTATACCGCCCACTGTGGCTAAATATAAACAGGCGTGGTGCCAGCAAGTTCCATTCACATTCACATCTACAGACGACGCTGGGGCCCCTCTGCTTCGGAAGTGAGCGCATAAGAATATGAGGAGGCCGTTCTGAATATGCATCCGCGCATTGACGCCAACTGCACCGCCTAAACTTAGCAGCGCAATTACCGAAACATACATACTACCATCATAATCGCCCCTTCGTCCCATCCTCTGGATCGAGCAACCTAGCAAAAATCTTTTTATCCAAATTACTTATTTTTCTCTTTATATCCAGTAGGTATGAGAAATGACATCTTCATGATTTGTTTCCAAAAAATTTTTGCCTATGTTTTCAAGAAATGATAAATAGCGCTTGAAAGCGGTTTGATTAAAATTCTAATGTTTGGATTCTTGCTTGAGATTCTTTGAATCGGGGTGTTGATAGTTTTGTCAAATAAGCTTGTTTTGTGCATTTCAAACGTGACGATATTATTGTTGATATTCTTGTTCCGGGTACAGACGGGAGTTGCTATACGTGCCTGCGACATAGTTTCAAACGAAGTTGCTTATTGTGTCGGGGCTATTTCCGTTTCCAGCGTGCCTGTCTGCTTGTCTGTGTCTCCGTTTTGATTGTCAGAGAACGAACAAACAAGCGACTTTTGCTAACAGCGAGACTAGAGGTTCACCGTTCTTATTAAGATTTTAGGTGTCGGAAACGTCTGAGTTGAGACAGACAATGTCTCGAAATACACAAACTCATTGTACTATCTTCTCGTCTTCAATTCCTTGTTCTCTGTTGCCTCTTTTAAAGACAAAAATCGTTCTAAATTTTGTTTCCTAGAGTTCACAGAAGACTTTTTACTTTCTCATAATTCATTTTATTCCCAAGACCAATATTTAGTAAGCAAATTATTTGCTTTAGATAACCGTTGTCTCGCAATGTGAGAATGCTTCCCAACAAAAAAGCTTCTTATGAATAGTTTTAGAGCAGCGGGTATGAATAGGAGTCTCGAGTCGATAAAAACTTCTCAAATGAGGCGATATAGCGACTCTGTTGATTATTCGTATCAACAATAATAGACGTTGTAGCAATCTGCTGGTAGAATGAATCGAGAAGAGATTAATTGTTCAAGGCTCTCCATTATTTTAGACAGATACAGTATTCTTCTTAAAAGGCGGGAGTCTGGGGGCGGAGATTATTACGTGACTTACGATAAGGCTTTATTCACAATGTGGAGCGATATCGTGATTTTTCAGGGAAAAACTTGCAGAGCCGCCACTCCACTGAACCGATGAACTGCAACGACATCGCAGAATCCATAATCGTAGATCAGAAGGCGTTCGCACGAGATGAGATGCTGCACGCAGATATTTTTGGCTATCTTTATTGGCTCGTGTTTATTATCTATCTGCCTCTAATCCTTTTGATATTCTTGTGAATAAACAAATTGCGGGATTAACCAAAGCGAAAGATGCTCGCTTCCAGATATTAACTTCACAGAATTTCAATTACAAAGTTGAGGCTTAAATTCAAGTGCTTTCGGATGTCGAAGTTTTTTAGAAATATTTTTGCAAATTATATAAAGAATCCACGAAAGTTCTTTTATTTTCTGCATACATCACTGACCAGGAACGAGCGTCTGTTAAGTTGGCTACTGGTAGATATATAATAGTCCAAGAACTGGTGACGTT
>UWNZ010585535.1:0-14669 GCA_900474215.1 Andricus inflator
ACTCACTCTTCTTCGTCTTCTTCTTTTATTCCTCTAGTCCTCTTCTTACTATTTTCAGTTTCATCTTCTTCTTCATAACAATTTCACATAAAAGTGTGTCAAATACTTTTCAAAACAATGACATTAAAAGCACTGACATTTGTTATGTCTTCATCTTGTATTTTTGAGAAAATAGTTTTGTGTTGGTGTTGTATTTTGTTCGTACCCTTTTTAGTGACATTTATGATTGTTATGTATGTACAAGTCAGTGTGAAAATTAGCCCAGGTTTTTCTGTATCCTTTCCATTGTCATTCACCTTTTTCATTTTTGTCTATAGCACACTTTCTTGTAAACCTATCAAAACTGACCAGATGTATTGGCAAGGAAAGAAATCTTTTAAAACAAAATTAAAATTTTCACGAAAATACACTAATTGCATTTGTAATGTCATTTTAATGGAAATTTTTTTAATATTTTACAAATGTACACTTTCAAAATTAATTGTAACTTTCAAACTTACATTGAAGTGTAATACATATTTGAAAATCCATAAAGTGAGAAGTAATCCTTTAGTTACTATATTACAAATATTGAACTTTTAACACCTTTCATAGTGAACAATTGAAAGGTGGCACAGCACTAGATAACCAACATTTCTGTTGAAAATGGATTTATTGCATCAAATTTACTAAAAAATGAAATACAAATTGTGGTAAAAGGATTTTTTCGACATATAATTTTTTGACACAATAATTTTTTTTTAAACTTTAAACAAAATTTTAATTAAACTTTTGTTAAAATTTTTAAGTAATAATTTTCTTTGAACCTGTAGCATTGATATTTGTTGAAATAATTATCATTTAATGCAACGTCCCTTAATTACGTAAAGATGATTTTTAAAATTGTAGACCCCCTCCCCACCTACTGTAAGGATTCGTAACATTTTTGTATGCCGACAATATATCAATTATTTTCACTGTAAATGAAATTTCCAAAGTTTTTTAGGTATTTCATGAGACTTCAAGGGATTTCAGAACATTTTGAAGGAGTAGAATTTTTTTTAGGTATTTCAAGCGATTTTAAAAGATTACAAGAGGTTGTACAATTTCAGAGAGAATATCAATTTTTGAAGGCATTTTACAAGATTTTAAGGGTCTTAAAGGTTTTTTTAGAGATTTTAAGGAATTAGGAACGCTTTCTTTGGATTTTGAAATATTTCAAAAGAAGTCACGGAATCTCAAAGAACTGTAAGGAATTTCTACAGTTTTTAAAGGACTTCAAGACACTACTTGTTTGTAAACTGGACTATATATTTTAAAATTTAACTATTTGGTGGGAAATTGACTTTTTGTTGGAAAATCACATTTTCGGATTAAGAATTCTACTGTTTTGTTGATAATTCGTATTTATGTCTTCAAAATTGAATAATTTTCTTGAAAATTCATGTTATTTTGTTGAAAAATCGTCTTTTCTGGTAAAAAATTACACTTCTTGATGGAAAATTCATCTTTTTGATTGAAAATTTAACTACTTGATTTAAATTTTGTTCGTTAAAACTTAATTTTCTCATCTAGAAATATAACTATTACATCTTTGGTTGAAAACCTACGGAATCTCAAAGAATTTTAAGAAATTTCCTCAGTTTTTAAAGGATTTCAGTACGGGATTTCGAGGGTGCTCGTTTTAAAGGGATTTCAAGAGATTATGTACGATTTCCATGGAATTCAAAGGATTTCAAGGAATTTTGATTTTCTCTTAACGAAATGACTTTTTTCGTATGAAACCATTTTTGTTCTCATTCAGCATCCCCATATCTCGGGAGTAAGTTTTTATTTTTGCAGTAAATTGAAGGTTCGATTTTTAATCGCTATTGAAAGCCGATTTTGAATTCAGAAACTTAATATCTCGGGTGCATGTTTTTTAAAATTGAAAATTGAAGTTTTTTATCGCAATCTGCAGGGCCACTCCAATTTTAGGTTATTCTTTGAAATTTTCAATTTCTACATCCATTTCCTCGAACCTGGATAACATTTTATAATCAAACGCTTTTGGCTTCAATTTAGTAATACTTTAGCTCAAGAGTGGATTTTTGTTTCATATTTGAATAGTGATTTCGATTTTACATCATGTTTTTTTTTTGCTTTTTGAAAAACTCCCATTTTTTTGGTTATCTAATATTTTATTATCAAAATATAAACAATTCTAACTGCGCATGAATTTACTTCAATTAATTGATAGAATGTTTACAGTAAATATCATTCGTTTGCGACAAAAGTTCATCTAGTTTTCCAGCCAAATACTTCTGTTTCTGTAAAAAAGATATTTACGAATTTTTTTAATCAACAAAAACTCAATTTATGATCAAATAAACCAAATTTAAAAGTTCATATGAAATAACCAAAATCAAATCGTTTCATTATCCCAACTAAAAATTGTTCCTAGTGTACAAAATAATATTATTATTGTATTTTTATATTACAAAGATTAATAATAATAATATTTGTAACGTAAATTGCATAAACTCTTATGGAAGACAATGTTTCTGAAGACCCTACAATTCTTGCAATTTCAATACAAATGATATGTCCAATCCAAATCTATATTGCATAAACTCAATGACACATTGTCGTCTGCAAATTCATACCCTTCTGCTCTTTGAATTACACATTGTATACAAAGTGTAATTTCAAATGTAATTTCTAATGAGAATATTTTGTAAAGCTTATTACAAACACGTACAGACCATTCAATTCACGTATCATATTTTTGTGCACATATGGTTGTAAAGAATTATTTTCCAAAACAAAAGATATATGTATATAATTGGAGACAATTAAGCGTAGAATTTATTCTTCAAAACATTTTCTTCAATTAAGTTATTGCGTGAAAATTACAGAGAGTAATTCGACACTCGCTCCTACCTAACGTTTCGTCTATCACTGAAACTTACACCGTTAGTACGGGCGTTTAAATCACCTGGCGCATTCCTAGTCAGGTATCTAATCGATAAAGCACACTCTCTGTGCAGATTTTCCAGCATCGTTGTCTCCGTTAATTTTCCGAGTTAAAATTGTCCTCGCAAAGTCTGAAAACATTATTTCGACACAAGAGACAAACAGTTATTGCAAACAAGTTTTAATCATCAGAATTGAAAGTATTTGTTTTCTAGAATAATCAACTTTGCTACTCTTCAACAAATCTTTCATTAATGTTGACCTAGCAACCATATTTTTGGAATATCCGAATCTCGGTTTTTGGTTGAATTAACATAATTTATGTTGTTTCAACAATAAAGGCTTGTAACAACCAAATTTTTATTGGGACAACAAAAATTTTCTTGATTCTATATCAGCTGAACCATTTTGTTGTCTGAAGCAAACATTTTTCTCAGTGTAGAATTTCAATATCAGTTTCCAAGTATATTCTAAACATATGCCTTCCTTAGGTAACGAACATGGTTTTTTGCTCATTATCCGTGCAATCTAAACAGCTGGCTGACTTTAGGACCCGCATAGACTCTTTCTCTCTCGCAAGAGTTGTAAACTTTCACACACGCGGGTGGTCTCAATAGTGTATAAAACGAGCGAAACTCAACAGATGAATGCGAGAATTTAGAGAAAAATTGTTATTAAAAAACCTGTCTCTACCTTGAAATCAAAGACCAGCAGCAAACCGCAGAAAAACGCTTTAGATGATAATTGAAACCCAAGAAACATCATAAATTTTACCAAAAATCATTCTTTCTTTAATCTTTATAATAAGACTCCTTAAAAGTTCAAAGCCTTTGGGAAAGCCGACTTCTTATTTCAAAACCATTGTTTCTTTCTGCTCCTCCCTCCCGTATTAGGAAACCTTGGTCTTCAAGAAATTATAGAAAGCCTATCCTACTTTTGAAACTTAGGAAAAATGTGCTGGCCACGTGAGCACAGAACCTCCCTCGGAACCTTCATCTTAATTTTAAACTAAAGCTTAGCTAAAGAGAGCCTTCGGTTCCCGGAATTTCAAAAGAAATGTCTCCTGACTCCGAATCTCAGATATTTTAATTGAAAACAAGCTTGTTATTAAAACCAAACATTTCGACTTGCGTTTCAAGGTATGTTTGTCGGTTCGAAAAGGAAGTTTACCACGAAAAAAAACCCTCTATCACTTTTAATGACACCAAGAAGAGTTAATTTTGAAAATTGTAATATGGAACCGGCTCCGAAGAAAGGGGTCTAATGCCTAAAAATATAAAATTTGAGGTTTTGACGGTTGCAGTATGCTGAAATCTTATATTTTTACATAAAATTTGTTTCTCTGAAACTTCATTTTTATGCACTGGACCCCTTCTTCGGAGCCGGTCACATATCCACAATTTAAAAAAATTATTTCTAATTTTTTTACTCTTCTAACCATATTTTTACTCTTGTCTCATATCTGGAACATTGTCGCCTTCGTGAAACCTTTAAAAAATTTGACACCTCGGATTCCTGGTGAAATCTTTCTGAAATATTTGAAACGTGTTGATTTATGTTTGGTATATTTGGATCTATAGTTTAAGCTTTAAGGATATCCTGACCACTTTTTGGCTGCTTGCTAGATTATTATGATACATAGTATTATGACCAATATCTGCACGGACAAAATGTTTTTCAAACTTTACTTGACTGTCTAAGACTCTAAGTCGTCTCAAACTTTAGGATAGGCCACAAGTTTATAAAAATTTTGTATAACTTTTATTACAAGGTTCCAGACAATCCTCGAAATAATTCGCGGACTCTACATTATTTCGAGGATTGTCCTAAACCTTGTAACATACGTTATGCAAAATTTTTATACATTTGTGGCCTATGCTGAAGTCAAGTTTCGACAAGTTATTTTTTCCATTTGGGACAGTGTGATCCATTGTTGAGCAATTTTTTTGCTGTTTGACATTATGGCCAGCAACTGAGAAATTATGACACATCTATGTGGGCAATCATGACATAGTTCGTGGCCCAATACGATCCATTTTTGGTACATTATGACCCAATGTTGGTACATTATGACTCACCTGGTACATTATGGCTCAGTTGTGGTACATGACGCATATCTGGGACGTTATTCAAGCATGTTGGGATATTGCGCCCATAACTAGGATGTCATAACAAATATTTTGGACATTTTTATTTACGATTACAGTTTATTTGATTCTAAGCGTTTCAGAAAAAAATTTTGTATTGCATTGCTTCTTGCGACCTCTTTATCACAACCAAACATTTCCAGTCAAGTTTATCCCATCAAAGAGAAAATTTATCACTAAAAAATCCCTTTTGCACTCTCAGTGACAATAAAAAGAGTTAATTGCTCTTGTTTCGGACATCCTGCATAACTTACTTAAGATTTATGCGTCTGCCGGATCTAGTGGAATGCAATAACTCTTAAATGGGGTGAGATGAAAAAGAATAGGAATAATGGAAGATCCGCGTTCTTGCGGATCCGTGAAGCGCTTCGCGGCCATCCGGATTGCGCGCAAAACGCCCTTATTGATGTTTTGCTCTTGTTGTTGTTTACGCGATTGCACAATTGCTCGGCCATCACCCAAGTCCGGCAGAGTCCAAGGCGATTGCAGAAAAAAGAAGAATGAGAGATCAAGAGAGAGCGAGAGAAAATAAGAAAGACAAAGAGAAGGAGATGGATTTCGTCGGTCGGGGTCGGTGCTCCACTTTTCTCTTGAAAGCGCCGCGTCCGGGCAGCGCGTTCATGCAAGATGAGTCAGTTGCTCACGGGCACTGGCCTCGTGTTCATACCAAAGATGCAAGGGACCGGAAAAAAGAATCCCCCATAAAATCACCCTGTAATTAAATTCAAGTTTGGAGTTGATTTTCAGATGCAATTCGACAAATGAAAATTTCACAATAAGTGCAGTAGAATTCGCTGAGTAGTTGGGTTGACGGCTCCTAAGCTACACAGTAGGCACCTGGGTTCAATTCTTAATGGATGCATTTTTTCTTTTATTACTTCTCGGAACTAGAAAGGTTCTTAACTTTTTAAGTGGATCGGCTTTCGCTTGAGTAAGACTGGTAGGAGGAACTTGTCCCAAATTTGTATTGAATCGGTAGATGAAGCGTGACGAGGGAGGAGGGCTTTTAACTAGCCAGGATTCCTTTGAGCGTCACCGATTCCGAATCGAATGTCGAATTGAAGTGAAAGTCATTGCGACTAAAGATCATTTAGGCGTTTAGGAAACCGGTCCCAAAATGACAATCCGAGACGGAGATCCTCTTGGAACTGATCGCGAGGGTGGTTTCAGTGAAAAAAGAAAGAGATTTCGTTATATCTTTGATTTCAGTGGAGACAAGCTTTAGGGAAGAGTCTCGTGGCTCTGACATTTCCTAATCGTGGCTTAATTTCTCGCAGCTGAGCTGAGCCCGTACAATGCCGAGCATTCACGCACATTGCGTTCATAACGTAAGTGTGTTAGTGTGAGATTAAAGGGCGCCGACTTCGTGTGAGGCTTCCATACTAATAATACCGGGAGGGACCCCGTCGTAACCATTGCAGGGTGAAGATGGTTGTAGAGGGCATTGAATCCATGGTCGCTCGCACAATGAACTGAATTCATCGATCTCTACCTTCCATACCTTCCTTTCAACTTCTATACATGAGAATAACAGTCAAAATTGTTTACTGTCTTGCAAGGCATTGGTTCGGCTAGTCAACATAGTAACGTACTGCTTTCCCTTGCAAGGAACTCATGCTTCCAAAAAAACACCTGATCACTATTAAATCCTCTATCTGCTGAACCTTTTTCAACAGCTGATGCATTCGACAAGGACGAGCCAACCTAAAAGTTGTTATGGCGTAATAAATTTCGCAGGTGGCAAAGATGAAAGTAAAGATGCGACCGCGGGTTCGGTAGCCCGTGAAAAATTTGGGCAATAGAGAGTTTATCCCGAATGGGAGTTCCAAGTAGCCGCGCGAATTTGCTGGAAAGACCGCGGCGAAATAAGTCAGCGAAGGTAGTCGAAAGTTCCAAGTCGGCTCGGGATAGGGGGTCCCTTTCAACCTGGCTAGGGGTACACGCCCCCTCTCATTGGCCGAATGTCTTCGATCTTCGTTCTTACGGGGCCCCATACCTAGCGGCGTGTATACCTACCTGACTTCAAGGCCCAAGAACCGGCCTTCTCTTTCTCCACCTCGCTATCCTCTGGCCCAGGAGTCCGCGTCTCAATCGCCTTTTGACGTTGATAGCTTCATCCACGAGCAGGAAACGAAAAATTCGATTTTGCCACGTAACGACGTTACGGAGATACCGAATCCGGAAGCAGAACCGTTCTTTCAACACCTATGGGGGTCAGGATAAGGTCATCTACCTTTTTGTTTTTCTGAAGGGTCTGACAGTTGATTCGCTACCGATTCCAGAGCTCTACAATTTTAATAGTCAAGGATTTTGGAAAGGAAAAGGATAGAACCGGATTAAAAAAAATTAGATTCAAAGGTCTCCTAGACCTAGCAATTATCTAGGGCTATAGGTTTAGAAGAAAAAGACCCGAGCCTCAAGATCATCAACATTTTCGACTTTATAGTCCAAAGGCTTTATCGTCTCAACTTGAGGTAAATGAGCAATTCCTGAAAGGGGCCAGTACTAAATTCTCCCATCTAACCACAAACAGCTCTATTATAATTGGCCTATTCCGGGACCCGCAGATCGTTATTTTCCATCAGGAGGACCGAGGACAGAATTTTCGCAGAAACATCAAAAAGGAGCAAGTTGACGAGACACGAGTTCTCCGATAGCAATGGTCCTGGTCTCGTGATGGAGAGGAAGCGAGACACTTAAAGTGAACGATCCGACGTACGGATGAGTGGGACAAAGTTAGGAGAGGAAAGGGAGCGATAGAGAGAGGTCTCCTTTCCCGTAAGTGGTCGTGGGTCTTATGGGGTTTCTCGTGGTGGGTAGTATCTACATATTACAACCTCGTGAGTGGGACCACCTCCGTTGACATAAGATCCTGTTATGCTGTCTGCTATCTGAGCACAGGCTGAGTTTCGCCATAAAAAACATTAAAAGAACGGAAAACATTTACAGGATAAAGAACATTAAGAGGGATAATAAACATAAATTCGTTAACATCCTCCTCGTTCGTCAAGGAAACTGATACTTGCTTGTGTCGGGGCTCATGGTCTGCACACAATGTCGTCAATTGATCCCCTAGATGCAAAATCTTAGGTCGCCTGACCTTTGAATCCGAGGAGTTGAATGCTTTCTGAAATGCATACAACTATAGTTTGTTAGAATGGGTCAATCCTCAGTTTTATGGTTATCTCGTAGTGGTAAAGATTACGCTTTTAATTAAATTTCATCCAGCTTTATGGTCCTCGTATAATGAGGACGTTGGTGCTTATTGCCAGCAAGTTGTAGGAGTTCGTATGAAAGAAAAGAAGCAAGGAAATCATCAGCTGTGTGTTGTACATTAGTAAGAGGTTGATAAAGATGTCTTCATCCTTGCCTCTTCTTCTTCGTCTTCGTCTTCTTATTTTCCACAAAGTCATAATCATCCCAGTACTAGATTGCTCAGCATATTTGTGCTAGTAATTGGCATATATGGTTAAGCGGCTTCCAGCTTGTTTGTTGAACAATATTTCCCCATTAGAAATTCCTCACGAGTCAAACGAAAAATTCTCAAGAGATATGTTCTCAATCCTGATCATCTCATCTTGAATCAAAACTGTTTGTGTCTTGCCAGTCGAGTGACTAAGGAATCTGATCAGGTCACAAATCGATTATGATGATCGATTAGGCAACGTGGACAACTTTTTTCTTTTGGGTGTGCTAAAGTTCCGGCAACATATCAGCAGAAATGGCCAAGGTTGAGAAGGGTGATACGAGTTTTGTGGCAGCATGTGCCATGTGGTCAACGGGATTGGGCCTCCAGTGTAGGGTTACCCGAGCTGCTTCGAAACTCGTACCTCCGCAAAGTTAATTGGCTGGAAAACCGTCGCTATCCGATACTCAGCTACCGCCCCGCGATACGTGAGCGTACAATCCAGATTTTCATCTATACCCCACTCCCTCAGGACTAGCTGTAATTTTTAGATAGAACTAAGCCCCTCTCGGAGTATCTCAGCTTTATGCCCAATCTTTCATCCTCCCTCGGTGCTCTTTCTCTCAGTGTCTCTCCCGCTCCTCCCTTTCTTTCTGGACGGGAGAGATAGGTATTGTTGCGGGTGGTCTACCGAGCACATTGTCAGAGTGACCACCAGGTAGTGTGCAACGTTGCCGCTCGCAATGTTGCCCACTCTCCTCCTCCTCCCCCACATCTCTCTCTTTTCATCTTTCTCTTTCGCCATACTCTTACTCTCTTTTCTTATACCGCGATCGCGTGTCTACACGGTCCTATGACTCTGTGCCGAAGTTCGATCGGCTTCGTGGAGCCCTGTAATAAAATAATAAAGGAGATGCGAGCAGGAGATAAAGGGCTAATGCCGATTACCGATTGGTCAATCGCTGTGATACTAAACCACAGTAATTAATGAATTAAACCGTATGTTGTATATTTTCTTTAATGACAATGCTGATCTACGAAAAGAAGGCTTAAAGGTAACTTTGTTTCAGGGCAAGGCGCAAGGAGAGAAATGGAAGATGAAATGCAGGGACTCCTTCCAAAGAAAGTTATACAAGTTGGGACGCTGCGAATACAAACACGTGAACATATTCCTCATAGTAGTGTTTGTAGCGCTTTCAAGTTTCGGTCTCGCGTTGAAGTCCAGGAAGTTCCACCATAAAGTGGAGGAACTTTGGATACCAAGTAAGTCATCAAAGTTAACTTTTAGATTATGTCTTATATTCATGATGCTAATATGTAGCATATGATATGTTCATATATTTTCCTAATTTCTAACGCATTTGCTCACGTGCAGCTGACAAGATGATGATTACAACTAGGACACTTGTCTGCAAATTCGTATATCCTAATTATATCCAACAGTGACACAAACGCTGACAATTCTGACATTTGAACAGTAGTATTAGTTTGTTTTATACTTGACATGCATCTGAGTGGTTATTTCGGTAAGAGTGTTCCTTTGATCTTCTAGTGGAAGAAGTAGGTGCCAAGCTATATCCAGTTATCCACTGCTCCTCTATTTATATCCTCTTCCCTACATCTTTCAGAATCAAATTAGAAAATGGAAAGAGAAGTCTAAGGAATGGCATTAGAGATATCATTTCCCACAATTTCTGCATGATGAATAGATCATAGGAAAGAGGCAGGAGTAATGATCGATAATCGTAGGTCGAGTTTGACTTACGGTTGGGGCTCTAGAATCTCTAGATAGAGTTGCCTATCCTTGCAACTCTGTCTGCTCCTAATGGCGCCTGTCAGTCAACGAAACCGAAGGTACGAGAGGCTGTGCGTGTCTTCTAGATGTATTCCTGGTAGCACAGGGAAAACGCATTAAGAGAAAAAGAAGCTGAAGGCACTCGAGAGTGGGAGGACCGAGAGCAAGGAGAAGAAGAGCGACGCGACAAAAAGAGGATCGTCGCGCGGAACCCCCTGTTCCCCTTACTCCCAGTACATTAGTTGCTCGCTGGGTGGCCCTCTATATTTATCTGCGGCTCGATGTTAATTCAAAAGCTCGTTGCAACGTATACCGACCTACGTGCACTGGTACTGCTGTTGCATTCACTCGCCGATCAAGTACGCCGTTCAGGAATCCGACCGTTAAGATTTTGCAGGAATCTCGGCAGGAAACTGCATCTTATCGGCGATTTTTCCCCGCTCGACAAGCTGCCTTAGAAATAATTAATGGGGATACCTATCAGCCAGTTAGCGTATCAGTTTTTATATCTTTTAACGATTACAAGCCTCTCAACCTCCTGGCGTTTTGCTCCTTTTCCTTCACTCATCCTTTTTGTTCCTGAGCACTCTTAATAGGTTCCGGAAGTCTTTAACTGACTAATCCCACTCTTCTAATGGGCATTAACTCAAGTGCCAATTAATACAAATGTTTTCTTTATACAATTTGTAGGAATCGTTATAAAAATGCAGGATCTTTGGAGGGCAATATTAATCGAAAGTTGTGCGTGCCTAGATTGGCACCGGATATCCGTGAGGTGACTACACGAGATGCGGGCTCACTGTTCCCGCTGCATCATTCGAAACTGCAAGCGAAATTATTACACTGACTATAAAGTTCAGCCCGAACTTGAGACTGTCTCAAGATGCAGGCCCCTGGTCCACACAACCTTCTTATTTACTGACATTTCCGCCCTCGAGGGTCCCGCAGCATTCCGGCCTCAAAGAGATTCAACTTTCAATTTTACTTCTTGAGGAAATGTCCTCCTTCGACTCGAAGTTGGCATGCGTCCTTGCATTTCCGCGTGATCTAAGAAATGATCAGGAGGGTGGGGTGCAGGGAGTGAGGTAGCTCAATTTACAAAACACCGCACACGAGATGTGAATGACACGCGGCGATATCTTTCTCCTTCCTGGACATCCGCATACAAGCCAAGGCCCGGCTTCTTCGACCGCGTAGAGAGAGAGTAAGAGTAGTCAGCCAACCTTCTCCACCCGAACCCCTTTACCATCGCAAGAGTCCACAATGTACAGGCTATTCCAGGAACAGTGGCCAAACGTTTTCACCGGACGCAGCACGCGCTCTTTAGGCATTTCGATTATAAAGGGAATTTTGTGAGGTCCCAGCGATCCTCATTCCTACGCCCACAATCAAAATTCCCAAGCTTGACTACAATTGATGAAATATGTCTCCAAATACATCTAGAGACTTCGTTCACCCTATCAGAATTTAAAAGACATAATCCCTTCAAATGCCACTGAAATTCTAATTTGACTAAAAGAACCGACTAATTTCCACACAAAAAAAAAATTTCACGACTTCCCCTGAAATCTATGAAGTTGGGAAAAGAGTTTTTTTTATTTTATAAACAACCTCTAGAAGAGGAACAACATTGTCGCGGTGATGATTAAAATTGCAAAATTTGGGCACAGTTGATCAAATATCGTGTTCCTGCAGCAAGCGGGTTTCATCTCGAATTTTAAAAGTTACCTAATTCTGACTTGTTTTCCATTCTTTCACATACAAAACAAATGATAATCAAGTGTCTTTAAAAATTCGCATTCGAACCATTTTCTTCTAGGGCCACGATATGTTTCCAAATACCAAACGAAGTCTCTGATGACACCCAGAAACGTAGTTTACATCATCAAAATTAAAAAATACAAACAAGAACAGTAGTTAGCATCATTTTTACAGTTGTTGACATTCCTTAAAAATGTTCTAGCCTATATTGACTAAAAACAGTTTTGGAGTCGATTATTTTTTTTAATTTGCTCTGAAATCGACCAAGTTGGGAAAAGAATGAGGTTTCCATTTGAGAAACAGCCTGTAGAAGAGGAGGAGCGCTGGCACGATGAAGACAGAGAGAGACGAAGGCACGATCGTGCACGAGGGCCGACCGACTGCTTACATCTTCATTAGGCCCCTATGCCTTTCGAGCGAGAAAAGGAGAGAAAGATCCAGAAGAGGAAAGGAAAAAGTGGAAGAGGCGAGTGGAAGTGAGACGGAGAGACTGACTGAAGAGAGGAGGAGAATAAAAGAGCGAGCGGGAGGCCCCGTAAGACCCCAATGGGGATAAGAGAGTCAGAAGACCGTCTTCGTCCAAAGACCCACCGGGAATCTGTTGTTGTTGCACCGCCGGACGTACGGACGGACGGCCGCATAAACAGAGGATCTCATCTCCTGTTTATCTGAACACAATTGCCAGAGAGCACATGGACACCCATCCACCCCGATACGTGTCAGTTTGTTCTTCACGCTAAGGTCGTCTTACGAAATTCTATAGTCATGCGTAAATATTTTGCATATCTCATCCTCTTTTTACATTTACATTCCCATTGAATGCTTCTCTTGACCTCGGAGCATCTAATGTTTTCTCTAAAGGAATAGAGCTTATGAATATGTTCGTAGCACAGGAGATTGTATCTGGCGCAGGAAATTATAGGTGAGGCTGCGCAGGACTTTTTCGCGTCTCCTGAGCAGTTGCAGCAGCTTTTTGCAACTTTTTTCTGTTTCAGCTAGTAAGAACCACGTTCTATGACGATTCCCTACATGTGCCTAAACAGAAATCTTGAAGCAGAAATACGAAATTGGAAGTTAGAGGAGAAGTAAAGAGAATGTGGGAATGAGGATCACTGGGATTGGATGGGGCTCGGTTCCGGTGAATGGTCTCGGTGGGTGGCCCGCTCAGCTCTGTGTGCGCCAGCCAACCAACGGTGGGCCTGCGTGCCTCAGCGCCTGAGCCAAGTCTCCGCGGTCTGAATCCTGGCTGAGCCTTAAGGCCTTTTACACGATGATCGCAATACCGTGACACAGTCCACCGGTGGAACGCGAACACCGTAAGGCCATTGGTGAATCACGGCCATCTTGAACCTTTTTCATCAGGGAGAATCCTCATTTCACTTTTCTGATGGTTGAATTTCCTTTGGTGCCAAGAATATTGAGAATATAGAAAGTTTTGAGTTCTTGTGTTGGTCATCATCCTCTTTCATCAAGTGTTTGTTAAATCTTGAGGTTGAGGAAGAAGTTTAATAGAATGCAGACTGTAGTCCCTTCGCTTGTGGAAAGGGTCTTTGGGTCTCTCTCGACTCCACCAGTAGTCTCTATATTCTTCTCTTTGGGTTCAGATTGTATCCGTTGCATGGGCATCAAATTTAAGAAGTAGTAAGTTATTATTTTTGGAAAAAATAATAGCCCACTGAAAACCACTTTTAGAAAGCTCTGCCCATGTAGAAAAAAAGTAAGAAATTATATCTTGGAAGGTAAAAAAATGTTTTCGAATGTTTTCCTTGGGCAGTGCCTAAGTTTCTCAGCAATCAATAACTGTTGAACCCTAATTGGCAGCGCGTATAGTTTCTAATTAAAGGGGGCTCCCAAATTGCGAGCGGCGTTCCGAACATGTAAGAGAGAAAATATGCAGTGAAACGAGTTTGTATGTGGTCAGACAAATTTACAACGCTCGAAGAAAGAGGAAACAAGTTCTCCGGTCGAAGGCAAGACGTTTGTCAATTTGTCTGATTGCACATGCCGTTTGCAACTTTGTTATCTGAATGAGGGAAAAAGTGAGACATTTTTCCTACCTACACCCTTCGCTCTTTCTTTTCGTCTTTTTTCTTTATTTATCTTTCTCAGCTGAATGTTTTTTTTCCGGTGGTTTCTTCCGGAAGGAATTTCGAATCTGAAATTTTTCCCGAGGGAACGAAGTGAATTTTCCGGTGGGCGTAACTGCTGAAAGTAGCGGTTAGGAATGTAGAAGGAGGAACCAATACTTGCTGGGAGAGGCTTAATAAGAAGAATACGTAACAGATGTGGTTTTTATTTTAACATGCCACAAAGCTGTCCGCACGTGTTTTCCTCGGACGTTTCTTGTTATTTTTTGAAAGGAAGCAGGAAGTCCGATTTTTGAGCCAATATTGAATTTGAAATTAAGATTATAAGTGTCAAAGATAATTTTAGGCCGGAATAGCTTATGTTCTGTCTTCCAGAGAAGCTGATGTTGGAATCACATATTTGAAATGTGGAATTAGTTAGTTCTTCTTTTTTTTTTTTTTTTTGAACGAGAGATTGCTTTTGAGCTATTACTTAGGTCTATCAAACCATGACAGGAGAATCAACCATCTCCGAGAAAATCTCTTGTCAAAGGTACGAT